>JAOSBM010000006.1:1614775-1628938 GCA_027568955.1 Erythroxylum tenue
GCACCTTGCGAGCTAGGCTGACTCATTTCTGCAACGAAATCTGCCAATGTTTGGGCCTTGATCGTTGTTCGTGGTTTATAGTGTATATCGAACTCTCCCAACTCTACCGCCCACTTGACTAGTCGCCCCGAGGTTTCGAACTTTTGAAGGCACTGCCTGAGAGGTTGGTCGGTCCATACCTCGATGGTGTGAGTCTGGAAGTAGGACCTGAGTTTTCGTGCTGCGGTGATCAACGAAAGGGCCAGTTTCTCGATGGGTGCATACCACGCTTCTGGCCCGTTCAACACCTTACTGACATAGTAGATCGGAAATTGTTCGTTACCGCTCGCTCGAACGAGAACTGCACTGATCGCCCCTTCTGTGACTTCCAGGTAAAGAATTAGGCTTTCCCCCTCAACGGGGCTCTGCAAAACGGGTGGACTGGTCAGATACTGCTTCAAGTGTTGAAACGCTCTTTCGCATTCATCCGACCATTGGAACCTGGTCACATCCGCCTTCCTCAAAATTTTAAAAAATGGGAGGCACTTGTCCCCCATCCTAGAGACGAATCTGCTCAGAGAAACTATCCGCTCGGTCAATATCTGGACATCTTTCAAACATTGCGGCGAGGGCATCTGGATGATGACTTCGATTTTCTCTGGGTTCGCTTCAATCCCCCTCTAAGTGATCATGAACCCCATGAATTTTCCAGACGCCACTCCAAAAACGCAATTTTCAGGATTTAGCTTCATCTGAAATTTGTTGAGGGTCTGAAAAATATCTTTGAGATCTTTCACGTGCTCAGCGGCCATCTTACTTTTGATCACCATACCATCCACATAAGCTTCGACCGATCGACCGATCTGCTTCTTAAAAACTTTCATGACGAGCCGCTGATAAGTGGCTCCTGCATTCTTCAAACCGAACGGCATCACACGGTAGCAGTATGTGCCCTGGTCGGTTATGAAAGCCATCTTTTCTTCGTCTTTGAGACTCATTTGGATCTGATGGTAACCAAAAAAAGCGTCCAGAAAGCTGAGTAGCTCAAGCCCTGATGTAGAGTCTACTAGCTAATCGATTTTGGGAAGGGGAAACTATCCTTTGGGCAGGCTTTGTTCAAGTCGATAAAGTTTTGTTCAAGTCGGTAAAGTCGATGCACATTCTCCACTTTCCATTTTTCTTCTTTACGAGTACAACGTTTGCCAATCATTCAGGGTATTTAACTTCCCGAATGAACCCAGCATCAAGTAATCTCTCTATTTCTCTCTCGATCACCTCCTGCCTTTCTTTGTTGTGCCACCGCTTCTTCTGTCTGATCGGCTTACAATTTGTTTGAATGCTGAGAGAATGCGATGTTACCGATCGAGAAATTCTAGGCATGTCGCTCGGTACCCAGGCAAAGACCGATCTATTTTCTACTAAGCAGGCTGTGATTTGTTTGATTAGGCCTTTTTCAAGCTCGAAACCTAGATTTGTGAACTTGGATCGGTCTGTTTCATCCAATATGACCCGCTGTGTTTCTTCTACGGGGTTCATCCTCTCCGTTTCTTCGTCAACTCTCACGTCCAGAGGGCTCGTCAAGACTACCGCTCCATCTAGTGTCCTTGTTTCCGCTAAGTAGCACTCCCTAGCGATTCTCTGCTGACCCCTGACAACACCGATTCCATGGGACGTTGAGAACTTCATTGCTTGGTAGTAGATGGAGACAGCTGCTCCGAGGGCGCTTTGAGTGGCTCTCCCGATTATCGCATTGTATGCCCTTACAAACTTCATAACCAGAAACTCAACGTCCCTCTCTATTTGACATGGCTTTTGTCCGAACTTTACTTTCAGAGAGACTTGAGCGAATGGATAAGCTGATACTCCAGTTACCTCTTTGATGGGTCCCTCTCTTGGCAGTAGTCGATCATCTGGTATCTCCATCTACTTGAAGGCATCGTAATATAACAGGTCGACCGAGCTACCTGTATTGATCATCACCCGTTTTACCTCATTACCATCCATGTTCAGATTGACTACTACCGCATCATCATGAGGACAGCTAACACCGTCCAAATTAGATTCGTCGAATGATATCATCCTGTTGCTCTGCTTCTTTTTCTTGGCTGACAAGTCTGCATCGACCTGCCTGGCGTACCTCTTTCTTCCTTTGGTGGTCGATCCTCCTGTCGCGCTACCACCAAAAATCACGTTAATGACCATAACCGATCGATCATTTTTTCGTCCAGTGTTACATCGATCGTTCGTATTCCTGTTCCTGTCATTTTTTCTCCGAGGCTTTCGCCAGGTGTCTGACCGATCGGTTCTACCCTCGTTATGTCGATCGGTCAGGTTGATTCGATCGTCCATGACTTTTCCTAGGGCTTTAGCAGAATGGCGATCAGCCGTCGTACCAATCTGTCGAGCGGGCATCTGCTATTGTTCCGGCTGAGACTGCAGGATTTGGCGAATCGATAGGTTAGCCGCTTCCTCTATCTGCCTTCGGGTGAGGGAGATTTGTTGTGGTGCAGGAGGATTTACGTCTAGAAGATGCTGGAAGTTAGTCTCGGCGCTACCCTCCAGGACTACGCTTTGTTCTTCTCGATCTTGGTCCTGAAGCTGTGGCTGATCATTCGGGCGTGAAGATTGCGTATGGGACTCGTGTCATGCTGGCGGGAGAGCGGCAGGTAATTGCGAACCCATCCGTTGTAGCGTAGGCGTCGTGACGGCGGCGATATAAGGATTGGCTGCTGCCGCTTGACTGATCTGTGTGTGTTCTGGACGTGGTGCCCTGACGCCGGGCCCCACAGTGGGCGCCAAATGGTTCAGTCGGATTCTGTCGAGATTGGATGTTGTTGCTTGGATCCATGATCTCAGTAGGCTCGACGTGAAGAATACCTGCAAAACAATAAAGGCACGCCGGGGGTTGGTTGCCGGCAGGCCCCTCCGACGCTCAAGTTAGGTTTCTGGTGAAGGTAATGGGCAGCTAAAAGCAGAGAGAAGCAGGGTATGAGTCTCGTACCTGAATTATGGAAAAGTAATACCTTATATACGGGATAGTTGCTAGGTTTAGGTTTTTTACGTAGGTCTTCACGCATGCATGGGAGGTTGTCTCCTGCAACTGGGCTGATGGCGATTGGACCTGGGCCTGGGCCTGACAATGCCGAACTAACCAAGACTAAACCTTCTTGCTCGAGCTTTTGATTGTTAACTTGGACCAGGTTTAGCAAATCCTGATAATTATGTTATTTGTAATGCTTTAAAACTAAACCAGTTGAACAGCCTTAACAATAAAAATTTTAATTCGGTTAATTTTTTGGTTTAGTTTTTAACGTTTGCTTTGATTTAATTTAATAATATTTGTTGTTAAAAATCAATTAATTTATTCATTAATCAGTCAATTTTTGTAAACTAATTAGTTTTTATAAACTAATTAGTTTTTATAAACCAAAACAAATCAATCAATTTTCATTTAATTGTTTCTTTTTTAATTAAACTTTAATTTTTTATGCTTTAATCATTTTCAAATTTTTTAATTTTTATTCAAACTTTAATTGACCGATTGAACATTTTAAACTTTCAATCTTTTATCTTACAGATTTAACTTGTGATCTGATTTTTAAAACATTAATTTTTGTCAAAGCAGTAGGCTTAAATGGAGACTACTTAAACACGTTTTTAGCTTCATAGTTACTTAATTATAATAATTACTAAATAAAGACAAATGAAATGGGTTAAAAAGCTTTTTTTAAGAAAAGGTGTTATTATTGTTAGGTATCTTCCCAAATCCCAAATACTAGCCTATCTGAGTTTTGTAAGAGTGAGATTTGTTTTACTTACAATTGATGGCCTACGAAGTAAAAAGTTCTTTGATAGGCCCATAGGTGATAGGTTTGGTGGCTTATTAGAGAAGTCAATTTATGATGAAATAAATAGGCTTTACCTTTTTTTGCTACAAAAGTGGTTGTCGTAAAAACTAGAATAAATGAGGAAAAAAAGAGAGGTCTACTCCATTGTTTTAGCGTGTGAGGCGGTAGCTGTTTGGTGACATAATCAACAGGAAACGGATCATCATCAACAAGTATTTGGTGCTAGAATCTCTTGGATTTGTAGAGAGTTCTAAATTAATTAGGTTTTTCAATTTGTGCTAGAACCTAGAGATAATTGAACTTGTCGTTGAGATTATTGTTGATTGTTGATTGTACTCTTGATTATTATAGTAGATTGATTTTAGTTCGAGGAGATTCAGGCTGTGGTTTTTCCCTATTGGGATATTATTGCTTTACTGCTGTTCTTTTGATACAAGACTGATAAAGAATGTTACTTTTTCAGATAAACTAAAGTGCAGAAAAGTAAAGATCACACAAGATTTTTACTTGGTTCAATAGCTTCAATGCTATCTACATCCAAGGTTCCCACTGATGTGGTTTCAACTAGTATGAAGAAGTAGAGTAAAGTTTATAAAGTTTGAGTGTTTATGAAAACACTTGCAAGAGTCTTTAACTCTCCTAGTACTCACTGGTAAGTTCCCTAGCACACTCTCAAGCTTTTTCACTCTTAATTCTTACACTCTCAGATGATGAATACAATGTGAAGAGAATGATGAAGTATGTGTATCTCTTGTATTATATCTACTAATGCTTGTGCTCTCTGCCTTTTAAATGTATTTCATGCATGCAGAGGCTTTCGGATGAGGCTTGAGTAATTGTGACAGTTGCTCCTCACGTGATCAACTAATAGCCATCCTCTGCGTTTTGAATGTATTGGTTGCGTTTTTGATTTGCTTTAGTTGTAAGTAATACGACAGTGCTTTGAGTCTTATTTTTCTGAGTCATATTGTGAACGACTGTGTATTGATCACTTGTTTATGACTTGAGTTTTGTCACGTGGGTGTGTCTGAAGCTAACCCATTATGGCTGATTGGAACATTCGAGAGCCACTCTCTCCTTCTCTCTTCGACACCTTCAGACACCTTACACACACATCTTTTGTTCTTCAATCTTTCATCTATTTTTTGTTGATTCTGAGTGTAGTTTGGTGGAGTATAGGTGATTTCCATCACATTATTCCCTCCTACTCCATCAATCTTCACCCTGACCCAAAGATCAGAGAGTGATTTGAGAATTCGAAACCCTAGTTTTTCGCCAACCAGTGAGATCAGATGGATCTACCTTCAAAGTCAAGGCGCTTCATTAATCTGTAAGTATTCCCTACAGAAAATGAATTTCTTTTGCGTTAATACCTTTGTCCCAAAATTTGATGGATTTCTGTCTCCTGGTATTTTCTCCAGATTGAAGATCCCTTTTGCGATTTGGTCTCTGACAAAGTGTAATCGCACATCTATGTGCTTGGATCTCTCATTGAGGATTGGATCTCTTCTAAAGAATAGTGCACTTTGTCTATCCGTGCACATGCCTGGCTTTGTGATGTCTGTGTTGATCCTTTAGTATACCTGATAGCCATGTTAGCTCCTTTACTCTTTCAGTGATAGCATAATACTCTGCCTCTGTGGTTGATAAACTCACTATTGATTGCTGTTGTGATTTCCAACTGATTGTGTTTGCTGATAGTGTAAAAACATATGCTGAGATTGACTTTCTTGAGTCATTATCTGCTACATAATCTGCATCCACATAATCATATAGAGACAAGTAATTGCATTTAGTTAGTTCTGCTTTAGAGAAACATAATCCATAGTTAATTGTTCTAGACATGTATCTGAGAACACCCTTGAGCCCTTGCTAGTGTTCTAAACCTGGATTGGCCATGAATTTACTTAGGATACTAATGGCATAGGCTATATCAGGTCTTGTGCATAGCATAAGGTACATTATACTTCCAACACCTACATCATAGGGATAGTGAGTCATTTCTCTCTTTTCATCCTCTATTTTGGGACTTTTGTTAGATATCATCTGTAGGTGAGATCCTAAAGGGACTGAACTACGTTTAGCTTGTTCCATACTGAATTGAGCTAAGATCTTCTTTATATAATTCCTTTGAACAAGCGATAGCTTTCCTTCCCTTCTATTTATGATTATTTGCATTCCTAGAAGCTTCTGAGCTTCTCCTAGGTCTTTCATTTCAAAATGAAGGTATAGATTAGACTTTACTTCTTGAATTCTATTCAAATCCTTCCCTGTGATGATTAGGTCATCTATATAGACCAACATAAAGACTGCTTTAGTCATTAATAGATCCTTAAAGTATAGGCAGTAATCATATGAACTTCTAATGAAGTTCATACTAGCGGCAACCTTATGGAACTTCTTGCTTCATTGTCTAGGTGCTTGTTTATACCCATATGGGGATTTTTGTAATAGGCAGACATGATCTAGCTTGTTTTTGTCAACCGATTGGTTGTTTCATGTAGATTGTCTCCTCAAGCTTTCCATATAGGAAGGCTGTCTTGACATTCATTTGATGGATTTGCCAGTCATAAAGTGTAGCTAGAACTAGAATAAGCCTAATTGTTTTGAATTTGACTACTGAAGAGAATATCTCCTTGTAGTCAATCCCTTCCTTTTGTCTAAACCCCTTAGCTACAAGCTAGCCTTGTAAATCCTAGGTTCTGCTTCTGTCACTCCTTCTTTTAATTTGAACAACCATTTGTTCTCAATTAGTTTGGCTTTAGGAGGTCTAGGGACTAAAGTCCAAGTCATGTTCTTCATCAGTGAAGAATATTCTTTCTCACAAGCTACTTTTCACTGTTTTGCATCTTTGCTTCTTATGGCTTCTTCATAAGTTTCTAGAGCCTTGTTCTCTATAGTTTCAGCCATAAAGCATGCAAATTCAACCAAGTTTGAATCAAAATACCTAATATTTGGGATTCTTTGTCTTGGCTGCCTATCCCTTGTGAGTTGATAGTCTCATAGGTTTCCTTATACATCATCCGAAGTTGGGTGTGGGGTTTCTTCTTCACCCACACCTTCAGCCTCTTCTATCCTTTGTTCATGATGTGTAATGCCTTGCATAGGCTCCACATCAATAGGTTGGGGAATTCCACCTTCTTCAGTTTTTGGTGGTACATAGAAAGGGGTTGATTGGTTCTGTGAACCTAATTGCTCCTGAATTTTTATTTGGGAGTGAATTTAAAGAGCTCTTGTTTAGTAGACAGAATTCATCTTCCTTGAAGATAACATCTCTGCTTATGATAGTTTTGTAGCCTTTCTTTTGGAGTAGTAAGATCTTATATCCCTTAACACCCTCTAGATAGCCTAAGAAAACTCCCTTGATTGCTCTAGGTTCCAATTTTCCTTCTTTCTGATGTATATAAGCTGCACATCCGAAAGTCCTAAGGTGAGTGAGGGTAGGTTTCTTACTATTCTAAACCTCTTGAGAAGTCTTGTAATCATTAGCAGATGTAAAGAGCCTATTAACTAGGTAGGCTGCTGTTCTAATTGCTTCTCCCCATAGAGAGTGTGAGCAACTCGATGAGAGTAACATGCACCTTGTCTTTTCTAAGAGAGTCCTATTGAGTCTCTCAGCTACTCCATTCTGTTGAGGTGTAGCTTTTACTGTTTTGTGCCTTACGATTCCTTTCTTGCTGCAATAGTCCTCAAATTCTTTATTACAGTACTCCAATCTATTGTCAGTCCTTAGGCATCTTAACCTCTTCCCAGTCTGATTTTCCATTAGTGTGTGCCATTTTATGAAGTTTTCTAATGCTTCATCCTTCCTCTTCATCGGATATACCTAACACTTTCTAGATCTATCATCAATAATGGACATGAAATATAAATTCCCTCCTGCAGTTGGTACTTGAGCTGGCCCCCGGAGATCATTATGGGCATATTCTATGATCTCTGTGGCCCTCTGTGCTCCCTTTTGGAAGTTGGATCTGTGATGCTTTCCAAGCACACATGATTCACAAAATTCCAACTTCTGTAGGTTTTGATCAGGGATTAATCCTTGTTTAGAGAGGTGGAACAAACTTTTGTTCCCTGCATGACCTAACCTTGCATGCCATTGCTTGGTTGATTCATCATTTCCCTTCTCATCAACTTGATTAACTTCAGTTGAGCCTATAACATAGTACAACCCTCCCCTTTCAATTCCTCTAATAATGACTCTACCATCCTTTAGGATTTCTCTGAGTCCATCTTTTGATCTAATCTGAAATCCTTGCTTATCAAACAAGCGTTCAGAAATCAGATTTTTTCTTATTCCAGGCACAAATCTGACATTACTTAGGATCCTTCTCTTTCTATCAAACATATTGCTGGAAACACTTCCAATCCCCCTATCCTTTGCTGCCCAGAATATGCCATTTTAACCTTGGCAGTGACTGGTTCAAATGAAGCGAACCAGTCTCTATGTGGGGTGACATGCATAGTACACCTTGAATCAAAAATCCACTTTCTACTAAGGTCTTCACTGTCTTCAGTGACAGCCAGAATCTTATCACCATTTGAATCTTTTGGTTTCTCCACATTCTCTGCTTCTCCACTTTCTGCAGCCTTGTCCCTCTTCTTCTTTCTGCAATCCCTTGCAAAATGTCCCTCCTTATCATAGTAAAAGCACTTCTTTCCTTTTCCCTTTTTCTTCTTTTCCTTACCTTCCTTTGTGTGTTTATCCTTTCCACTTCTCTTCTGCCACTTTCCTTCCTTGCTATTCTTCTTATGAAATTTCTTTTCATGATTGTTTTCTACAAACATAACTTCTGCCTCTTTCTTAAATAGATTAACATCCACTATTTCTTCCATTAGTGAGTCCAATACCCTCTTAACCGTGAGGGATTCTCCACTAACATGTTTAATTACCTTCTTTAATGCATTGAATTCAGAAGGTAAAGAATTTAGAATCAATACAGCTTGATGCTCCTCAGATATTTTTTCATCTGTAGCTTTTAAATCTTGTACTAGCTTAAAGAAATAGTCAAGGTTGTCATCTAAGGAGACAGAGGTGTTCATCTTGTAGTTAGCAAGATTGTGGAGAAGTGTCATCTTGTTAGGAAGACACTTCTTGACATAAATTTCATCAAGTTTCTCCCAAAGCTTCTATGCAGTGTTACAATTCTGCACTTTTCTTATCACAGTAGGTGATAAGTGAAGCATTAACTTGCAATGTGCAAGTCTTTGCAATTTAAGTCTCTTTACTGGATCAGTCTCAAGATCATACTGATCTTCTATAGCTCCATAACAATCATATGATTCAAGAAGAGCTTGCATATGGAGTTTCCAGATGGTAAAGTCTTTTTTCTAGTAAATACATACATTTCTTTTCCTACCATTGTGACTGTAGTTTAAAGAAACAAAAGACTTTTACTTACTGACTATTCTTGATGATTCTTTGATGCTTTAAGTGGCCAAGAAATGCCCCAGGAGGTTTCCAAATGCTCTGATATCACTTCTGTTGGGATATTACTGCTTTACTGTTGTTCTTTTGACACAAGACTAATAAAGAATGTTAATTTTGCAGATAAACTAAAGTGCAGAAAAGTAAAGATCACACAAGATTTTTACTTGGTTTGATAGCTTCAATGCTATCTACATCCAAGGTTAGCACTGATGTGGTTTCAACTAGTATGAAGAAGTAGAGTAAAGTTTACAGAGTTTGAGTGTTTATGAAAACACTTGCAAGAGTCTTTAACTCTCCTAGTACTCACTAGTAAGTACCCTAGCACACTCTCAAACTTTTTCACTCTTAATTCTTACACTCTCATATGATGAATACAATGTGAAGAGAATGATGAAGTATGTGTATCTCTTGTATTATATCTACTGATGCTTGTGTTCTCTGCCTTTTAAATGTATTTCATGCATGCAGAGGCTTTCGGATGAGACTTAAGTAATAGTGACAGCTGCTCCTCACGTGATCAACTAATAGCCATCCTCTGCGTTTTGAATGTATTGGATGCGTTTTTGATTTGATTCAGTTGTAAGTAATACGACAGTGCTTTGAGTCTTATTTTTCTGAGTTATATTGTGAACGACTGCATATTGATCACTTGTTTATGACTTGAATTTTTTCACGTGGGTGTGTCTGAAGCTAACCCATTCTGTCTGATTGGAACATTCGAGGGCCACTCTCTCCTTCTCTCTTCGACACCTTTAGACACCTTACACACACATCTTTTGTTCTTCAATCTTTCATATGTTTTTGTTGATTCTGAGTGTAGTTTGGTGCCCCTAGTTGAGAGGGGTTTTCACGCAAATTGCGTGTTCATTGATTTAATTTCTTGCACTTTATTTCTCTTGCTATTATTGTTATTGATGTTGTAGTAATTTTTCCAACAACTGATATCAGAGCTGTGGATGGAGGATCCTTATGTAGGGAAAACTATTGCTTGTTTGATTTAGGGAGAAATTAGTGTGAGGAGAGAATGGGTGAAAACAGTGCTTCCAAATTTCACGTTTCAATGTTTGATGGGAAAATAAACTTTTAGGTGTGGAAGAATACTATTGAGGATTTATTGATAATACAAGATTTAGATGTAGCTTTGGAAGCGGACAAATCGACGAGTTTGTGATGCCAAGTGGGCGTCGATAAAGAAAAAGGTGGTTAATACGATTTAGTTGGCTATAGCTCTGGAGTTCATGTACAACTACTTGAGTGAGACGAATCCAAAAACTTTGATGGATAAACTCCAAAATGTGTATGCCTCCAAATCGTTGACTAACATCTTGTGCTTGAGATGAGAGTTGTACTAATTGAGGATGGAGGAGGGTACAACTTTGCAGGACAACATTAATTTGTTAAATCAACTAGTGACTCAGTTGAAGAATGCGAATGAGAAGATCACCGATCAAGAACAAGTTCTTTTGTTGTTGGCTTTACTACTCAAGTCTTACCGATCCATTATCATTACATTGCTTGTTGGTAGGGGGAAGATTACGCTAGATGAAGCTGTGACGGTATTGAGGGAGAATGAAATGGTGGTGACATATGTTGATGGAGGTTCTCTGAGTGATGGTGATCGAGCACTAGTTGTGAGGGAGTTTGAGAGAGGGAGAAATCAAGAGAGAAGTGGAGATGACTCAAGGAGTATATCAAAATTGCACGTGAAAGACTTTAGTAACGTGAAGTGTTATTATTGTAAGGATAATGGACATATCCAAAGCCGCAATCTGAAGATGATGGAGGACTTGAAGAGTCTCCATTTGATGCAAAAGAAGAAGGGCAAGACTAAAGTAGATGATGATGATTCCGCTAATGTGATAATAGGTGATGGTGATGGTGATTTGTTATTGGTTAGTCATGGTGAGATGAAGGAGGGCCAAGAGAGTTGAGTGTTTGATTCAGCCACATAAGTTCATGTTTGTAGAGACCAAACCTTGTTTGATACTTTGCACCAAGATGGGGAGTATGCCCATATCAACATAATGGGTGATCAAAAATTGAAGGTCCAAGGCATGGGAACTGTGAGGATGAAGCTCAATGATAGTATAACCCAAACTTTCCACAATGTGAGGTATGTGCCAAGTGCTTGTGCTAGTCTTTTTTTTTTGGTGAATTGACAAAGTACGGGCATAAATATGTTGGTAGTGGGAGATGGTGCAAAGTGTACCGATGTGCTCACTTGGTGATGCAAGAAAGGAAGGCTGCTAACAACATTTGCTATGTGGGTTTTGTAAGGGTAAACTTTGTTTTACTTACAAGTGGTGGCCTACTAAGTAAAGAATTGTTTGATTGTCCCATAAGTGGTAGGTTTTAGTGGCTTATTGGATAAGCGAATTTAGGATGAGATAAATAAGTTTTACCCTTTTTTACTATGAAGGTGGTTGTCGTAAAAATCAGAACAAAGAAGGAAAAAAAGAGAGGTCTACTATATTATTTTAGCGTGTGGGACGACAACTATTTGGTGAGATAATCGAGAGGAAGCATACCATCATCGACAGATATTCGATGTTGGTATCTTTTGGGTTTGTAGAGAGCACTAAATTGATTAAAATTTTCAATTTATACTAGAACCTAAATATAATTGTACTTGTCGTTGAGACTATTATTGTTAGTTGCCAATTGTACTTTTGATTATTATATCGGATTTTTTTTACGTAAATTACATGTTCGTTGATTTAGTTTCTTGAATTTTATTTCCCTTGTTATTATTGTTATCGAGATTGTAGTAAATTTTTTCAATTATTATTATAAAATATATACAAGAAAAGATTGATGTGATTATTTTATTTAGAAAATTGAGATATTTAGCCACGACCATCAACAAGCACGAGAAGATAATTGCCGAGATTTGGTTTAAGGACTAAATACAATTAACTAAAACCAAAACAGGAATCGTCAAGCTTTGATTAATCTTATAGAATTCGGAGTGGTGGGCTCGTACAGACAACCAGACAAGACAACATTTTTTTCCTGTCTAAAATGATATCACGGTGATCTAACAACCAAACCTTTATCAAAAATCTCGAAGGAACATGAACCTGATGGTCTGCAAGATGGTGTCGGCATTTCTGTTTAGTGATAAGACAATAACTTTTCTCCTCGGTCATGGTTGGATTCCAACTCCATTCACTTAGGCTCCACTCTGTACTCGAGCTATGATTAGGGCAACGACCCAATACCAACCTAATTTTGTTAGTCTAAAATTTGATCCGAGTCTGGCTGATCGAACTATTTACATCCAATTGATCGGGGATTGATTCGGAAAATATTAATTTTTAATGATTCGAGGGTTGCAAATTAGTTTAGCCTAGATTATGTTAAGTCAATAAACTTGAAATTTGTGCATTAATTTTAAATTAGTACGATTCAAATTTATCGTCTCGATAAAAAGATCCAGCTTCAACTAATTTATTTAAATAATAAATTTTATCTACGTAAATTAAATTTTGAATTGAGTTTAATTTTAAAAAGAGATTATATTTTACGTTCAATTCAGATTTTCTTTTTTTAAATTTATGTACTCAATTTTTTTAATTTTAGGTTACTTAAAATTCAAAGTTCTTTGCATATAAAATAATATCATTATATTTTTTTGACAAAATAAAGTTATTTTTGGACATGGATCAATAATTGTTTTCGAGCCTATCAAAGCCTAGTCCTATGTTTAAGTTGAAGGTTTCAAGTATGATCCGGCTTCAAATTTGATCAGACTCGATTTGTGCTTAATGTTTCGAAATTAATCGAACTTTAAATCGTGACACAACCAAATAAAGAATTTTGTGTTAGACTCAAATTATAAAGACTCAAACTCAACCTAATTTTTTGTCATCTTCAATGATAATTGATCGGATTGAACCCAAAATCTTTTTTTAAATACCAAACGTTGACAGTTGAATTGAATCAAAAAATTAAAATTTATTCAAGTTTTGGACTTCAAGTAAAAAATAATGGGTTTAAATTAAAATAGACTATATCAAATTTAAATTTAAATTTAATCTTAAGTTCGATGAAATCAAAACTTAAATATTATATAAAATTAATCTGAATTGTTGACTTTAGATTGGGTTAAAGTCTAATCGTCGTAAACCTAACACAACATGAGCTCCGTTGGAGTACCTGTACGAGATATTTTGTGAACTATGTCGACTCAATACATTAAACAAATGGAAACAATAATGCGACGGTGATAATTCATAATTCGAACATATTTGAGAGGTCAAATTGAGATCAAGGTCTTAGGTTCGAGTCCCGGCAGTAATAGTGTGGGAGTTTATTCAATATAGTAATTCCTTGTGCACACCGATATTAGGCCACCCTTCTGAAAAATTGGCTGAGATCAGATCATAATTTACTCTCTTATTACTTTATCAAGTCAGAGTGTAAGACACCTAAAGTAGACGATTCCACTCATGGATGAACCTGCTTCCTTGTATTTTGGAGCCACACACCTAGTCTCTAAACTAGATGCCTATCTACTTCTAGATCGTGATTCTGTTCTTTTTCCATGAAAATAGGGATCGTGTTCTTATTTACCATCTTTTTCTTATCTACACAAGAAGCCTTTGCTCTTCTTTTACACGAAATCAGCAACAATTCATAATTATTATAGTTTTTTGTTTTATAAATTTTAATTTTGTTGAGAATATTCGTCGTGAAATTGTACAATTCATACAAATAATAAAGAGTTATGAAACTCGATTAGATATACTTTCTATATTCTTAACTTAGTTAAATAATTGACAAAATTATATATTTTTAATGCTTTCAAGATCAGTAAAAGAAGAAATTTAAAGTTTTAAATAGTAAATTTATGAAACATGCTAAAAATTAAATAAAAGTAAAAAATTTAATTAAATTTTTTTA
>JAOSBM010000006.1:1659507-1670481 GCA_027568955.1 Erythroxylum tenue
TTAAAGTTTAATTTAAAAATAGATTATTAAATAAAAATTAATTAATTTATTTTCGTTTATAGGAAGTTATTAATTTCGAAAATTAAACCGATTAATTAATAAATTGATCGATTTTTAGAAACAAAAAATATTAAAATAAATCGAATCGAAAAATTGGCAACTGAATCTAAAAATTGAAATATTCAAAAATTTTACGATTAAATCGACCATACATGTAGATTTTTTAATCATTAATTTTTTTAAGTTACCTAAGAGGAACGAAGATTACTCAAATCTTTAAAAGGTTATGACTTATGAGAGTTTAACTCCTAATACGCCTGTTTGGTTGAACTTTTGACGGTGAATAAATACTTTTTTCACCGCAAAAGCTTTTTTTTAAATGAGTGTTTGATTGTAAAATGAAAAAGTACTTTTTTAATAGATTTAACTTTTTTGACAGCTAAAATATAACTTTTTAAGAAGTTAAAAAAAATACTTTTTCAAATAGATTTTTTAGATTAATTAATGAACCTATTTTTTAGTCTCTTTTGTCCTTATGTTGTACACATAATTCTCACAATATCCACAAACACATCTTCACGTTTATTTTGAGGTTTATATAATATTATTTGACTTTTTAAATATGTTTTAATATTTATTTTTGATATTAATTTTACTTATGTTATAATCCATATAAAAATTTTGGTTATATATTTATTTTCATTTATGTTTCATATGGTTTAAAATTATATAATAATTAATATACTGTGCTTTGCATATTATTTAACACATTAAAAATAATATTTATATGCATAAATAATTTTTCTTACAAAATAAAATATAGTTAAAATCAAAAATATTTTTTATTTTTATGTTGTTAAACAGTTTATTGTATGAAGTTCTTTGAAAAAGCTTTTTTTTTATGACAGCCAAACAGTTAAATGCAACAAATATTTAAATCTTTAAAAATTTAAAATAATAAGAATATTATTATAAAATTAAAATTTTATCTAATAACAATGATCATTAAAAGTTATTAAATAATGGTGGTCCAAACCCTTCAAGGACCTATTCCCCCCCTTTTTTTTTTCGCCTTTGTGCATCTTACTACATAATTTGTCATTTTGGCACTTGTTCTCTTATTCAAAATTTATGACTTTATTGAATACTACATTCAAAAGAACATAGAACAGCGTCACTAGTTGAGCCTTTTTGAAGATGTCATGTCCATGTCCAATAGATTATTATTATTTAAGATCCTCTCTGTCTTCTACCCTAGTTAAAAAACGCACACAAACATTGGACGTACTTTGTTGTTCCTGTGCTGACTTTTGGTTTCTGTAAAAATCCAATTAAAACACGCAACTTCCAAGATAAAGACGAATGCTTGCAAGTGGGTGTGAAATAATAAATTTTGCATTTCAGTCAACAAATAGGAAAATTTCAATGTCTGAATGAAAGCTGTATTAGCTTATAGTTTTCGGAGAAGTGGTTTCGAAGTTGATTTTCTGTAAATTAGAAAAAAATATTAAAAAATAAAAATGTAAAAGTTGTAAAAAAAGAAAATCTTTTTTAAATTGAAAATTTTATAGGTCATTATTGTTTTTTAATCACAATATTACTTATAAATTGTAATTTAAAACTTTTTTTAAAAAATATAACTCAAAATTATAAAATATGTCAAAATCTTATATGTTGTATATGTTTATAACATTATTTGTAATTCATAGTTTAAAACCTTATTAAAATTAGCATTTATAGATCTTATGTTTCATGAATGAATACATTAAATTGCATAACATAACCTTTTTTTTCGCATTTATATTTCTTTTACAACATTTCTCACCATGCTTAATAATTTTCTAAAATACACTATATATCAAGAATGAAGAAATAGTTCGGGATATTAATTCGATTCAAAACGACGTCGTAAACATTAATAAGAATGGTTAAATAACTTTTTATCTTCCACAATATAGTCTTTTAATTTTTTTTCTTTAAATATTAATCTTTACTTGAGAGTAGAGATAATTTTTTCAACGAAATTATCTATTTTTAAAATTTTGAACATTTGATAAAAATTAAAAGGGTTCAACTCTTTGTAATTCATTATACTATAAACTTTAACATCTAGGCTTTTGCTGAAGTAAGATGAAGATCAAACTGACTACAACAAGAAGAAAGTAAAGCCAAAATCATTTGGTCTCTTGAAGCTTCTGGTCCGTTGCTTGATTTAACAGTGGAGGGAGATTATAGAGAAGATTTGCAATGGGATCGTTATCGGGTGAAAGCATTTTAGGTTTAAGCAGAGTGAAAACCAGCAAAGTGAGGGAGACCAGAACCGAGAGTGCCAAAAGCAGAAGCATTAAAACCTTTGCGATGCTGCCTTTCACTTCGTGTGCATATTCTGTTGAAGCTGAAGCCAAGACCGTTAAAGGGAACGAGTAAGCCCACCAAACCACGTTGAATCTTCTCATCGATCTCTTGAAGAGTAAGGGTCTGCAAATCTGATTAATATGGGGTGATAAGAAGTGAGTTCAGATTGGAGAATAAAACCTGGTAAAAATTGATTGTTAAAGCAAAGATTAATGAAGGGAATGAACACCGGGTGATATGTGACCCTAAGATTATGCATGACAATGGTCTAGGGTAGGTTCGGATTGTATCCAATCCAGACTCAGACTCAAAATTTTTAAAAAAGGTTAGGATTTAACCTAAAGACTCCCCCAAGGGTTTGCAATTCTATGTTGAATTGGCCAATCCATGGGTATATTATGAAGTTACAAAGGTTATACCTTTGAACCAACTTCCTCGTCCTTCCTGAATGCAGCATACAACTCTCCAAGTCAAATTATCAAATCGGACCAAAAGGTTTAATATCTACTTTTCTGAACTTTTTAAGATTTTCATGAGATTGAACTAGATCCAAATAGTATGTGTTTGAATTTTATCTAATTTTAATACGAATCAAAAAAATTCTAAAAAATCAAATTCTAACTCAAAAGTTGATTTGTTCAGATTGTTGAGTTAGAACAAAAATGCTCAAAATCTACTTTTTGAGTTAGAGTTGGAATTCAAGTTAAAAGTTAATCAACTCAGATTTTTTGTATCGATTTTAAGCTACTAAAATACAAACTTTAAAGTAGATTGAATAAACTTTAATTACTGCATATAAATCCTATATAAGATAATTAAAATTCTGAGTTTTGGATTCATCATTGTGAGAATATTTTAACTGTTTCACTTTCAATCTGAAAAAGAATTAGAATTGTCAACGATTCAATGCGAACTAACCAAAAAGTGGGGACTGATCTTTAAAACGTGATGTATCTTCCAATTTTGACTATGATAAGCATTTATCACACACTTCGAGTTTGTCTTAGCCGAAATTTGACTTACCAGACACATGAAGAGGAACAGTGACACAAAGAAAAGCATCTTCGACGCAGTATCAAAACCTCCAGCTATGGCTTCCCAAGCCAAGCTTGCGACGCTTGGAGCAGCAATAAACAGAAAGAACGCAGGCCTCAGCATAGCCGGAAGCCGATCACTACACGGCGAACGTTGATATAAAGTCACTAAAAGAACCAAATAGTGAATCATTCCAAGCGAGAACAAGCAAACAGCGCTTTCTTTCCACCCCATGTTAGCCGCCGCTTGTGCGCCGACCAAGTTTCCGATCACCGACAACTGGGTTGTGGGGTTAGCGACCATTGAAAGAAACCTCCTCCCATGTGTGAACCACTGTCCATATATTTTCACATCAAGCGCCAACACAGGAACTGCAAAAACCCACCAGAGTACTATGTAGGACACGGTCTTTGGCGTAACAAAGGGTGCAGATTGAAGCAGGAGGAGCCATGAAATCCATGGAGCGAACAGATAGTTGACCCCTACATGATGCAAGAACTCTGCTTTCACCATCTCGAACAAAAACAAGCATTTGAAGGCGTAAAGAAGAGAAAGTAAAATGAGAATAAAGAGAGCTAGAGACCAGAGGATGATGAATCCGACAGGATTGATCATATGCATCAGATGGTCGATAAATTTCGCGTCATCTGACACTCCCGTTAGATTCTTCCACAACAAGGCTTGACTACCCAGAGACAGGCTAATCCTGAAATAACCTGCATGAAACCTCGTTAAAATACACATCAAGTGTGCCTTTATCTTCTCCCGATCGATGAACCAGAGATTGATCTGCTGGCTCTCGGCCATTGATTCAGGTATTGGGGTTGACATTGGAAGAAGCAGAAGAAGAAGATGTAGGTTATTGATGATCATAAATGTGAGTAGTGAGAGACGCAACAGTTATATATAACAAACGTATCAATAAGCGATGGAAAAGGACAAGATTTGTTGCACGTATGTAGGGCTTACGTTTACTTGACACTTTCAATTGTTTTTGGTTCTAGTTCCTTGATGTCTGGTCTCTGTCTAACCAGTTCAGTTCCTGTCTGTTTAATCAAACCACCGATACTCTTGGCTGCCCTAGCTAACTGGCCCGCCCAAGCATTTATTTTCTGCAAGAGCCGCCACTACTTACTTGGGATCTCTATCATAAAGACAGGCAAGGCGCAATGTACAACCGTACCTTACGCTAGTGGCCTGATATTTTAGTTTCCTTTTATTAAATTTTTTTTTGGTGTTTTGATTCTAAGGTCTAGGTTCAAATATAAAAAAAATCTGAATTTGATCAACATTAATCTTGATTTGACATATTAATTTTACATAGTCTAACCAAAATTTAAATAATTTGTTATAATTGTTTGAATATAAAAAAGTAATTATTGAATTTGAATCTAAACTCTATTAAACCAAGTATAGTTAATTGATTTTGGGCAGGTTATATTCAAATTAATTTGACATCCTTAGTCCATAAATGTTTTGTAGGATTGGGAAAAAAGTTTGGACCAACATTCAATCAAAAGTCAACAAAGTAAGACTAATATGTATTTTTTTGGTTAGATTTGGGTTTGGACAGTTGCCTGAGACCTGCTCGATGGCTTGAGCAACTCGTGACTTCCACCATAAAATCACACGTCATTTTTTATCTTAAGCCTTAAAATTTTTAATTGCAAACAATATCATTTTGAAATTTTTTCTTAAAACAATGTTATCTTGAATGGTTTGAACCGATTTAAGTTGCTATCTTTAGTGTTTTGGATTACGCCGAAAAACAAATATAACAAAACATAATATATACTAATATACAACAACAATAATAACAACAATTTTCCGTGAAATGCGGAGTCTGGACAGATCCAATAATACACAACTTTAACGACACTTGGTAGAGAGATTATTTTTGATATAATATATACCGATATGAGAAAATAAAATCATGATTTATATAAATACATTGACTTGTAGAGTCATGTATCTCTATTGGAAAATGAATAATTAAAAATGTAAAAAGAAATTATGACTGTATTTATTAAAACAAGTGAAAAAATACAAGAACATAAATCTACTACATTTAATATATCTATCTTATAGAAGGTTCAAGGTGTTATGCCAACAATCATACGTACAAAATGACAAAAAGGAAGGAAATACAGTACAACAACCAACAAAAGATTAAAGAAGCCACGTCATAATAACCATCTATTCTTCATATCCATGGAAAGATTAGAGTGTACATTATGAGCCAGAAAGCAAGCTCTAGTGTAATTCACTATATGCTCGGCAATATGGTATTTGTCCTATTTTGCATCAGTGAAACGTCGACGATTCCTCTTACACCAGATATTGTAAATGGAGATGGTGTAGGTGGCTTTGAAGAGAATAGAATTAATGCTTCCCTGCTTGGATTTCCTAATAATCCTATTCAGAACTTGCTCCCAATTGTATCCATTGTCATTTTCTGGTAACATGTGCAACACACGACTCCATGCAGTTTTGGAGAAGTTGCATATGAAAAAAAGGTGCTCCCGATCTTCAATCACCCGATTACATAAGAGGCATACATCATCCTCACTTCTACACCATTGTCTCTTTGTTTGTATCCTATTCTTGATCGTAATCAAAGTTATAAAAGCCGCCTTCGGGCATACAGTGTCTCTCCATATTAGTTCAAACCAGAGAACTATCATTGTAGAGTTCATGAATAGCATATGACAAGATTGATTATAATATTTCCCATTCAAATTCAATGACCAGGTTATTGCATCTTCTCTGTGGATTGCACTCAGTTAAGGTAAATAAGGTGCAAGGGATTGAAATCCCTTGAAGTTTCCATGCCAAGATCCATGAACAATCAATGAGGAAAATTTGAGATTGAGGGGCATCTTTTTTCGAAGATGTTAAAATTCAGTCGAGGTGATTAATGAGCTGATATCAAGCCAATTGTCAAACCATATCCATGTCCTCTCCCCATTACCAATGCAATGCTTGATATAAGGATATATTTGAGATCGTACCTTCATTAATTGCTTAAGCATCCAAGACCCCTCTCTTGAAAAATCAGCCTGCCATATATTTGTATGTTTCAGGTAAATCTCATTTATCCATTTAATCCATATAGCCTTCTGATCAGTTATCGGCCTCCATAATTTCTTGAGCATTTGAACATTTTGCATATTAGAGATAGAGATTATACCTAGCCCTCTATGCTTTTTTGTAATGGTGACTTCGCATTACTTAATCCTGGCTTTCCTAGCATCACCCAACCGACTAAACCATAAAATTTTTTATTATTCTATCCATCTCCTTTATGGCTTTTTTTGTAAGTGCAACGTGTGAGGTCCAGTGAATGTGCATGCTGTTGAGAACAGATATTACAGGAGTGAGCCTAGTAGTATAAGATAGGAAACGATTTTTCCATGCCAATACTTTAGTTTTCATCCTTTGAATTATAGATAAATAATCGACATATTTTGGCTTGGAGCAGGTAATCGGAATCACTAAGTAGCTAAATGGAAAAGAGCAAATTTGTAATCCAGTGATGTCATATATGAGAGTCATGTTTCTCACATCTGCTGAGATGTAAAGTTGACTCTTATCAATGTTGATTTTCAGTCCAGACCAACTAGCAAACAAGTCTAATACATGTATAAACATGTTAACGAATGTTGATCAGCTCCACATAACAAGATTAAATCATCCGTGTACATGAGATAAGTAAGATTAATCGTTTGACATTGAGAGTGGAACTTGAAGTTATCATTGCAGAGGACAAACTTATTTAAAAGCTGTGAAAAACCCTCTATAGTAAGGGTGAATAGATAAGGGGATAGAGGATCCTCTTGTCTGATACCTTTAGTTATTTTAAACCTCATTGTAGGGATTCCATTGACAAGCACGCTGTAGGTGGGGGTTTGAATGTAGGTAAGTATCCATTGACTAAATTACGTGGGCAAATTTAGAGCTTGAAGACATATATGAATAAATCGCCAACTTAGGGTATCAAAGGCTTTGAAGAAGTCTATATTGAGCAAGCACCTATTTATTCTTTTCCCCGATGTATAATCCTTCAATAATTCTTGTATCAAAAGCACATTATCATCAAGGTATCTACCAGAGAGGAATGCACTTTGTGCAATACTCACAATTCCAGATAAAACAAGTTTAAGGGGCTCAACAAGTATTTTGGAGATCACTTTACGGTATTGCAACATAAGATGGTTCTGAAGTCATTCATTGTGCAGGGGATTTGTTTCTTAAGAACCAAACATATAATTGTATGGTTAATTTCCTGAAGCAACTAAGAAAAGTCAAAGAATTCCAAAATAACATCTGTAAAGAGCTGTCATGTGATGTCCCATGTTTGTTGAAAAAACATAGTCGTAAACTCATCAGGTCCAGGGGATTTAGACGGAGATGAGGAAATGTCAGTACCCATAAGCTCTTTGAAATGAGTTTGTGCAAGATGCAAGAGATCATTCTACTTGACAAACTTTCTTCCCCTGTGATCTTGTAGCATAGAGATCTTATTTGTATTTCGTCTAGCAAGCAAGGAAGAATGAAAAAATTTAGTATTTTCATCACCCTCCTGTAACCAATGTAGTCAAGCCTTCTGTTTCAAAACTGAATTATGGAGATTAAGAGCTTCTTGAAATTGCTAAAGACAATTGCTTCCAGCTTGTTTAAGTGAAGAATCATATGGAGACATGTAGTAGAGAACCTGGATCATCTTGAGTTTATCTTTAAGTGACTAAAGATTGTTGTTTCTTGCAAGCATAAATCTTTTCAATGCCTCCTTCACCAGACGAAGCTTAGTCAATAGTTGGTAAGATTTGTAGCCAGCCACTTTAGTGCTCCAACATCGACTTATGACATCATAAAAACCCTTCAAACCTATTAGAGCATTGAAGAACTTGAAGGGTGTTCTTCTTCCTATTGAGCTAGTAATTCTTCGAGTCCATATGTATAAGTGGTTTGATACCATAGGTTCTCCAAAGTGCACAAAAGAATCTGGAAAATGTGTTAGGCACAAGGAGTTCACAAACGATCTGTCAAGTTTCATCCTAATCAACCATTGACCCAGCTGATTATTAAACCATGTGAGGTATCTGCCTGTGTATATAAGATCTACCAAATCCATATTAAGTAGAAAAATAAAGAGTTCTTTCTGTTTTCCTATGTGTAAACCTCTTCCTCCCTTAACTTCTGAAATTGAAAGAGAATAGTTGAAGTCACCTACTGCAAGCCAAGACAATTAAATTCTCTATTGTATATTCTGTAGATCTTTCCAAAGTTTCTCTCGTTGAAATGAGAAATTAGAAGCATATATTAGTGAAATATCAAAATAGGTTCTACTCATACTTATCAGACAGTGGAGATGTAACAATAGTTCATTTATTTCCATAGCTTATATTGTAATCAAATCAATATTATACAAACATATTATCCTTCCATTATAATGAGCATTTATATTAGAAACCATTCCCCATTTAGCACCTAAAAAACTTGATCCAAAAATGGCAGAGGGATTCTTTATTTTTGTTTCCAGAAAACCTATTAAAATAGGTTGCTTCTCCCTAATCATTTCCTTCACAATAGATTGTTTATGATGGTCACTGAGTTCTCTAGTGTTCCAGACCAAAATTGACATGGGAGGGGGAATCCCCAGTAGGTTTTTCCTTACCATTCTTTCTAGTTGTATGCAGTAGACGAGGTTGTGGATTCATCAGGCTTCAATGGACTTGTGGTTAGTGCAGTAACATCCATAGGTTGTCTCTCTTCCGAAGTAGTTTCAGTAGAAACTTCTGTAGTAAAATCCATAAGTTGTCCCTCTTCAATAATGCTATGATCATTCTCTTTCTGATTTGCTTCTTGAAGAGTATTTGTATGTTCTTGCCCAGTAGCCTCTATGTGCAAAACAACATTTTCATTCACAAGGCAAAGATTAGACTCCATATTTGTGTCAATTTGGTGTACCTTTGACTTAGCCTTCAGCAAGCCAGAAGACCTAGGCTAATCAGTCGTTTCTTTCAACATAATCTGCTTGTTTTGTTCATTCTGCTCCACTACTATAAGAGTAGATTCCGTAAGACCTCCGTTGCAATATCCATGAGTTCATCATACTAACCCATTTTGAAGGTTTTTCCAGTAGGGATCCATTTCTTTTTGACATCATAAGGTTTCCAAGGATAAGACATAGCTGTCTTGGCTTTCTCCAGATCTCCAGTTTCTCCCAATCGTAAAACTATTAGTGTTTCAGACAAAGAGGTTATCTTTGGAATTTTTATACAAAATTTTGGCATAACAAATCCTCTGCATTGTAGCCGTTTGAGTGTCCATACGGATGGGCTTTCCTACGGAGCTAGCTGTGAAGCTAAGGCCTGAGATTGTCCAAAACTCCATAGGTAAATTGTGGAATTGTACCCACATCGACAACACCTCAATCTTACTTCGATCAAGCACCATACTAGGTTTCCATTTTTGCACAAATGAGGGTTGGTCACCTATGTGCCATGGCCCTTGCTCCACGATTTCAATTAAGTTAGCATCATCTAGAAATTTAAACAACACAAACCCATTTTCTTCAAGCATCACTTTTTCCAACCCCATCTTGCTCCATCTAGCCTTAGCCTACACTTCAACTACCGAAAAAGCAGGTTTGATGGACCAAAAGAATCCAACCAAAGTATTGGACCAAGCCTGAGCCCCCGCTTTTAACACTTCAAGGGGAGGAGACATAACTCCATCCTGAACCACATTTTGGTAATGCTTGAGTAATCCCTTGTTGTGATGAATCTGTTGTTAATACGTAGTGGGAGCCTTATTACGTATTCTCGAATCTACATGAAATGATTAAAACGAAGGTAATGCGGAATACCTGGATTTCGGTTCCATCTCTGATTTCGATGTCGATTCCGAGCTCCAAACGACTTCGAATCTCCCTGGGCCTTTAGAGGAAAGTGATCACCGACTTATGGGCTAGGTACACAATTTTCTCAAATCACAAGCTCTCTTAATGGGTCAGATAACTTTATGCTCGTGAATAATCTCTTTAGGAACTGTAGGAGACCTTAACCTTTATATAGCTTTCATATTGGGTTTCCCCATCACAAGGCCGATATGGACCCGGTCCACACTAATCGGAACCCATTTTCCTCCCGGACTTCGATCCATTAATCTAGATCATTTATTGGGCCACTTTATTATCTACATCTGGATCAAATAACACAAGTTAACCGATTATTTATTTAAAAACCAAAATTGTAATTAATGTTAGTCCAACTTTATGAGATATGGACAAAATTGTCTCTAAGGGCAAAAATGTCTAACAATCTCCCCTTTGGACAAGCATTAATTACAGTAGACTCTAGTTTAAAAACAACTTAAAAATTCGGTTAAGCCACGCTACTGTATAGTCGACTAAGTTTTAAAATCGAAACATTTGATCCAAAGATAACGAAAGTCCATCATTCTGTCCCGCAAGGCTTGCGATACCGAAAAGCATCAGATGCATGTGTCCTGTGTGACACAGATCCAATACAATCACAAATACCTAATACCTCACTAACATGAATGGGAAAATGGAGTGTG
>JAOSBM010000006.1:1670581-1692468 GCA_027568955.1 Erythroxylum tenue
TGCTATACTAAGGTCTTTATGTCAAGGTTCTTGACCAAAAGTTGCTTATCCTCATACAACATGATCAAGTGACTTGAAGTGAGCAATTTACCATCCTCATGCAGTAATAGGAAGATAACTTTGCTCCCCTCAACTTCATAGTACAAGCATCCTTTGACTTTATTTTCCAAAAAGCCGGAAGAGGCCATAAACTCATCAAATGTAAGGTATCACCTTCAGGAGGTTTATTATAAACCATATATTGATCTGCATAACTCGCAAATCATGTCAGTACTGTTTGGATCCTGGGACCCTACAGATTGTACCATATAGAACACTTCATAAAGGTTTTTACTCAGGAAGGTGGTTTTGACAGCTTTTTGATGTAACTCTGTATCATCATAAGCTACAATTGCTTTTATCACTTAAAATGTATCCTACGAGGATACGAGAGAAAAGGTAACACAAAGTCAACCTTTTTCCCTGAGTGAACCCTTATGCAATTGAGCAAGTCTTTAAACCGTTGAACTTTATCTTAAAATCCTTTAGGTCTCAAACTTTATTTATAACTGACAAGCTTGCAGTTCCTGATGCAAATCAACTAGCTCCTAGACCTTACTTTGCTTCATGGCTTGCATCTCGTCATTCATCGCATCCCACCACACATCCGCATTGGGTCCAGAAATAGCTTCTGTAAAAGCAAATGGATCTGTAATATGTCTAATAACATAGTCCAGTATACCTGACAGACTATGTTGTCAGATGGGATAGCAGGTCGTCTCACTCCAGTGAATTTACTTAACCTTATTAGATCTTGTACCCCCAAGAATCTCTCTGTGTACAGGTATGGGTTCCTGTTCCTGTATAGATACGGTACAAAGATTTAGATTCACCGGATCTAACAGTATGAGTAGTGGATACGTGACAACTGTAGTATCCACCCTGCTATCATCCAAAAGGTCAAAAGACCCACCATCATCATAGAAATGGTATTCCAATAACTTGGCTATTTGTGATTCCACTATTTTGGTCCCTCCTTATCTACAGTAAAATCTGTAGCCCTAAAGTGGTTGAGATATTTTACTAAATAGCAATGAAGAAAACGAGCATGCAATATTTCTTTATAAGGATTATCCTACCTCAGTAGGGCAGCCCTTTACACGATTGTGTGCAAAGTTGAGTTCTTCAATTTCTAGATAGGTAGATTAGTTCGGCCCTGCATTGACTTCTTTAAGTCCTTTAAGGTGTAATTATGCCTTTCGGCAACACACCATTTTGCTCAGAACTACTCGGCATAGTGAATTAAGTCACTATTCCAACTGACCCCATATATATCTGACAAACGGATCTTTTAAAGTCCTGAAACATCATGTTTGCCATGATATTCTCCTCCATCGTCAAATCTGACTATCTTGATGAATTTTTCCAACCGGTTCTCAACCTTCAGTCTTTAAGCAAGAACACATGACTTTGATGGGAATAATGACCAAGAAATGTCAGAATACTTTCAAAATTGCAGAATGCAATTGTATGAGGTCTACCAAAATCTTTATGTATTAGACTCAACAAGTTAGAAGTATGAGTTGACCCCATTGTCCTTATTAGTCAACTTACCCCTATGATCGTCAGTACATGTTCTAGATTATCTTAATCTAGAATTGAAAAATGCTTTCCTTGATCAATCTCTCAATCCTAGCTCTGAAAATGTGGCCTAAACTTTTATGTCACACTATGTATGACTTCTCCTTTATCAGGTCCTTCATACCTTGTTTAGCATAATACGAAGAAGTATATATCTAATTTGGGGTAAGACATATTCTATACAAATCATATGGCGAGAAAGTTGTACCTTTAGGTTTTGCATTAAACAGCAACTGTACAACAGAAGTATTAGATGCAAAACGTTAACCTTCAGTGTCCTTAATTGATCAAAAGATCACATATACAATGTATCGTGTAAACCCTAATGAACCTTACTATAAAGTTCAGTACATACACCCCCTATAGGTATCACTTCCATCTCTTTATTGATGTGAACCATCAGTTCCTCATTCCCTTTATTTAGCTTTATCCTGGATATGAATTACTGCATTGTTGAACCATCTTGATCAGATGTTCCACTAAATAGTCACCTATACTTAATGCGACTATCGCAAATTAGATTCATAATTGATAAACCAAAGAATAACCTGATGATCTTAGTCTTCCCTTTAAACATCATACTTCTGGTTTCTTTGTGTCCTAAGGACCTTTACCAGAACTGGTTTGACCAGCGTCAGCATGTGGAGAAGATTTGAACTTTTACCTTTGAACTTAATGGGCTTTATCTTTGTCTTCCCTTGAGCTGCTTCGAGGACTGTAGTAGTAACAACTTGAGTTTCTCCACCTCAGCAGCACAATGGGATATCAAAGCATTGAAGTCCCAATATCTTCACCTACTGCGAAAATAAAATATTCTTGATAAGTACTCCATTACTCCCCTTTTCCTTTGTATACCTTATGGAGAATAATACTTTCAACAAGGCACTTGTCTCAACACCGGATGAGACTGTGTACCTTTGGGAGACTTTATCAAGAAACTCCTTCGCTATGTCTGTGTCCGGAAGTCCACTTTGCTGTCGAGTTCATGGATGTAAGTGGAGATGGCTTACCTGTCCGTATGGCCATTTCAACCACAGCTATCCCCATAACCTTCAAAACATCCTCCGTCTAATCCTCTATATTGAAACAACAAGGGTTTCAATGGTGACACTAATTTAGTTGATTGAAAATGTGACTTAAAGATAATAATCTTTAAATCAGCACTAATGTAGGACAACAGCGATACTAAAGACATTAATAGTATCTTTCCTAAAAATCCGATCACACATATTATGAAACACCTTTGGGCTAAATGCATAATATATGCAATTAGACTTCCACACATAAAAGCAATCGGATTACAAACCATCAACTCTCATGACACTACCACCTTTGGGTGAATAGATCACTTGAGCAACAGTCTTCCTCCATCTAATGCCTTTATGCACATCTCAAAATTTTATGAAAGGCCAACACCTTTGGGCAGAATAACCAAACATAAAATCAAAGACATCCCCTAACATGCAAGCAAAACAATTCAAAATACTAACTTGAAAGGTCACTTTGGTGACTACATTCTCATCAGCATCTAAAAAGTCCGCAAACACAAGGGATACATCTTTATGTCATCCTCACATTCTTTATGGGCATACCGTATGTGACAATGCAACCTTAATAAATGCAAAAATCCTAATGCACAGTCTTATTGTCACACACACGTGCTGAAGACATTCTCCGAAAACTTCATTTGACACCTTCGTAAAAGAAAAATCTCAATAGAGTGACTATCGTACGTCACCGGATACTGAACCGACCTCCTAAGACACGAGAACCTTATGTATCTCCCTTATGGCAAGTTCATTGCACGAAAATTCACTCAAAAATGGCTTCAGAATGTCTCAATTCCTTTTTCCCAATTGATTATCATGCAATCCCAAACACTGAAAATGAGACCAGAGACACGAGAACCTCATGCATCTCCCTCATACGTAGTCCGAAGCATGAAAATTCAATCAAAATCGAATTCAGAATACCTTAATTCCTTTTTCTGGAGTTAAACTTTAATTTATTACTAATGTAATAAATCTAGAAACTGACCTAAAACACCCCGGGGTACATTACGGGAAATCTGGAATTTTTTGGGTTTTTTTTGGTACTGTAGATGACGTCAGCACGACTGACATCAGCACTGGCATTATGCGGTGCGTGCAATGCACTCGCCGACAAGTGTCCCCCATCTGCCAGTGCCACCTGTCAGACGCGTGGACGGTCCGAATGGGCGCCTATGAGTCACCCGTCCGCTAGAGTCACGTGTCTGCGAACAATTGGCGCGTGCGCCACACGCCTCGACAGTACGCTGCTCCTCCCGCGTACTGTAGTGTTGTCGGGCGCATGCAGTGTACGCGCCCGATTGATTCCGAAGACCCGACGCCGGAAGTGATTTCTCGCATCCCGGGAGCCCAATTTTTGCTCCGTTCGGCCTGTTTTTGACCCTTTTTTTGTAGCTAACCTTATGTATATCACTTTTACGTAATTATATACGTAAAAAAACTAAAATACGAATAAAAAACGAAGGAAAACCAAATGAGATGAAAAATCGAAAAACCTTCGTTTCCGGCAATCCGATCACGTAACCGCTCTGATACCACATGTTAATACTTAGTGGGAGCCTTATTACGTATTCCCGGATCTACATGAAAGGATTAAAACGAAGGTAAGACGGAATACCTGGATTTCGGTTCCATCTCTGATTTCGATGCCGATTTCGAGCTCCAAACGACTCCGAATCTCCCGGGACCTTTAGTGGAAAGTGGTCACCGGCTCATAGGCTAGGTTTTTCTACAGTTTTCTCAAATCACGAGCTCTCTTAACGGGTCAGAGAATTTTATGCCCGTGAATGATTTCTTTAGGAACTGCACGAGACCTTAACCTTTATATAGTTTCCATATCGGGCTTCTCCATCACAAGGCCGATATGGACCCGATTCACACTAATCGGGACCTATTTTTCTCCTGAATTTTGACTCATTAATCTAGATCATTTATTGGGTCACTTTATTATCTTTATCTGGATCAAATGACACAACTTAACCGATTATTTATTTAAAAATCAAAATTGTAATTAATGTTAGTCCAACTTTATGAGACATGGATAAAATTGTCCCTAAGGACAAAAATGTCTAAAATATGTATTCTATTTTTCCAAGCATTTTCTGTTTGAGATTTCGGAGATATATGGCCAACATCTATCTTTCCTTTGTTCATCGATTCGCTAGTTCCTACAACAACTATTTCACGGCAGAGGGCTGGGAAGTTTTTTGGAGATAAGGAGGGCTCTCCGTTCTCCATGGTAGGAAGGGAATGGCTAGGAATAGCCTTTTGATAAGGCAGAAGCCTCAGCTGAATCAGCAAACACCCACCGGCTAGATGGAGAAGACAAAAAGCGCGGGAAGGAAGAGCAAAAGCTAACTTAAACAAATCTCCATAATCAAATTAATTATCAATTAGAACACTACAAATATTAATAGAATATGTATTTTCTACTTATTGAAAAATTTAAAGTTTAATTAAAAATATTCAAAAATAATAATTAATTGATTTACTTTAGTTTATAATAACTTATTAATTAATAAAAATTGACCTATTAATTAAGAAATTAATTGATTTTTAGCAACATAAGTTATTAAAGTAAATAAAACCAGAATGTTGAAAACTGAATAAAAAAATTAAATGGTTCAAGATTTTTACGGTTGAACTTGCTGAACTGATTAAATTTTTTAATCATTGCTAAAAACTAATATTTACCATAAAAACCATCATATTATATCCTTAAGATAATTTTGTGTAAACTAAATCTCAATTACAAAGAATAAAGAACGTACCATGTGCTTTGCACATAAATTTCTTCTCTTACTTAAAATATGTAATTATTAAATCGATGAAGCTGACTATTAGATTATTATTTTGATGTTTTTATAATTATTATATTTAATATTACCTAAATCAGTTTTATACGCTACCATATAATTTTATAATATGCAAAATTAAGTTATGCATTTATCAATATTAAAGTTGGTATTTTGATTCAACAAAATTCAGAAAATTAAATTTTAAGTCGATTGATATTTAAATTTAAAAAATATTTTTAGTTTTAAGTTCAAAAATTAAAAAAAACACTTTAAAAAGTTGAATATGTATCATTTTTCATCACTAATCATTGTATATAAATAATTTAAATAATATTAATTATAATAATTAGTCCATTGCCAAAATGCTTCCTTAACCTTTTTTTAATTAAAAAGCATAACGCAGAAATATAAAAACATCATATAAAGTATTTAAATTGCATATGTGTATTTAAATGTACGATTATTTATAAAGATGGCTTGTTCTCTTTTTTTACAAACTTTTATAAAGACGGTTTTTTTATGAATAAAACAAAACAAAAAATTTAAAATATATATATTAGAGTAATTTTAACACATATTTATATTAACCAGTATTTATATTTATTAGAATACACTTATAACATGCTTTTAATAAACTTAATGTTTATACTACTAAGACGACTCAATTCGATTCGACTTAACCTTCTTAACGTACGATGGAGTTTGACATAAAATTTGATCTGATTCGTATTGTGTAACGTGTTTAAAATAATTTTATAGTTAAATTTTTTTTATCATTTTATTCTTAAATTTACGGGTAGAATGATTAAATTAGATCTTAAAAATTTAATCAAAATTTAATTTAAACAATAACGTTTCAATACATACAAAATTAATCTTAATATTTTATCATCATTATATTCAGTTTGAAGTTTTGTAATAAAACAAAATTTAAAAAGGTCTAATAATATACAACCTTACTTATATATAATAGAGAGACTGCTTCTTAATAAACCTAAGTGTAAATGTGACAGAAAATATAACGCAAATAAACATAAAATATTAACCTTAATATTTTATAAACGATCAAAAAGTACTTTCCCTAAGGTCAAGCTGTAGTCCCTGTTCATGGGAGAAGTGGCAGGAGTTGCCGGGTCCAAGCTTTGAAGTAGCGCGCTACCTGCTAGGTTCAATCAAATCAATGAATCAGATTCCCACTTACCGACATCTCTATGAATCCTTTTGTGGCTCTTAAAAAGATAAATAACTGTTCTTCTCATCTCCTATTTCTAAGAGTACTGCTCTTCCTTTTACTGTTACCGCTTACCACTGCACAGAGAAGCAACTCTTTGTCGGACCAATCTGGTTCACCCACTACGTTTGCTTCGGGACAAAATTGATGGTGGCTGCTACTATTTACCATGTGAACTGGTACTGTCATTGGAGTTTCTGTCTAGAGCTAATATTTGGGTTTTGTTTGTTATGTCTGAAGGAAAATGAATGGTATAAATTGCTTATACCTCTTCATAGGTTTACTAAGCATATCAGGCATGTCACAACAAGACAAGTTAACAACATATTACCTTAGTGATAAGCATCCTTTCATGGCAAACAAGTGCCACGAATCTAGGATGACGTCCTTCTTGGTATGTGAATCTCACTCCATAATCATGAAAAGAGAAGCAATTTTGATGTAGTTTTCAAATGCTATATAAGTAGCAATTTCTTTTCTTTGGCCTGACATAATGAGGAACATTATGTTCAATCTTGTAGGTGCTCTATCTTGCTCTCTTGGCTTGGAAGTTTATGCACTCAAATAACAATAGACTAGAGTGTGCTTATCCGTCAGTGTGGAAAATTATATTTTTATGTTGTGTGATTATAAGTTGAGAGCTCCTTTGAAGCCATCTATATAAAGGATCTTGGAAAGAGATTCTTCATGTGCTGAACATATCTACATTTAGTAGCACATTTTGATTTAAGTTTTGAGTTTTTAAAACATGCTTGCTTATGCTGACAATTTGATTCAAAACTAGGGTGATTGGGTCTTAGGATAGAGCAACATTTAACTCTTTTATTTGGCAATTATGGCATCCAAGAGAGAAGAACAATAACTTTTTTGAAGTCCTGATTATGTTTTGAAAATGTGATTGTAGGCCATGCCAATACTACATCATGCCGCAATTGTCTAGTAGCTCACTGCAGCTGCAACAACAGTGTTGCGACAAATTGAGTCAGTCAATACTGTTTTATTTCGGTGGAATAACAAACCATCGAATGATAGTACAGAAAGAAGAGGGCAAAATTAAAGCCTATAAGATCTCAAATCAAATTGAACCCATCATGCGAACAATCAATACAATAAGATAAACATGATCTACAAATGGTAGCAATAATTGAAATTAATATCTCATACCTTCAACCATAAAAAAGAAGACTAACCCAAGAATAAAAGTTATCCGAGTAAGCAATCAAAAGGTGAATGGACTTTGTAGTGGCAGTTTTAATCTTGGCCTATTTGGGGCATTGGATATGTAGTCTCTTTATGTTGGTCTCTCTAGGCCTGCTAGCTACTGGTTGAGTTGTTTTAACTAGGTTTTCTCGTTGGTCCTTGTATGATTGGACATTTTCTGGCTCTGTTTCTTGGGTTTCATGTTGTTACCGTTGTTTGGTTTTCAGGTTACTTCTTCCTATGCTGTGGTGTCCCTTAGTTTTTTTTTGGTTGGCCCTGAGGCTTCGCTGGTCGAGCCTGATGCGGCATGGTCTGTGAACTTTTTTGCATATATTTTTTATTATTATTTGATTTTTCTGATTTACCAAAAAAAATGAAGGGGTGAATAGGAGAACTTGTGGCTGAAAGAGAAGAGTACAGGGATATCACTTTATCTTTGGTTTTATATGTTAGTTTAAAAGTTATGTTTAACGATTTTGATGATAACTTTATAATATTTTAAAATTCAAACTGGATTTATTTCCTTATATGAGCAACGGTATAATTCTTAAAAGAAAAAAATTTATAAGATAATTGCTTCATTTCTTGCAGAAATCATCTTTATGAACTTACTTATTCAGAAATAGTATCATAATATTCGAAAGTTTTTTTTTCGAATTCAAATAATCAGCTCCGAAAGCCTTGACAAAATGTTCTTCTTAACTTCTAAACATCGAAGATTTCAGCAGAAAAGATATCGTAAATTAAGCAACGACTAGTTGAAGAAAATATTTACTTAAGGAAGAGCCATTGCATTTGTGAAAGATACGAGACTTGTAGAATATCCTAGTAGCATCATTATTCTTGAAAGTCGTATCAAATTATTTGTGCTTTCGAAAGTAAAATCACTCTATTGGGAGAGAATGTTAAATCCTATATATATTTCTTATTGTGAGCTTGTAGAGTTTTGTTAAATACTATGAGTGTGAAATATTGAAGAACCTTAAAAAATATGTACTTGTGAGTTTGAAGAGGCTCGAGAAAATTCATTACTAGGATTTTATAGTGAAATACTTAAGTTGAATCCTTAGGGATTGGACGTAGGCTTCGTTATAAGCCGAACCAATATAAATTGATTGCGTCATTCTCTCTCTTCTTAACTTTTAAATTACCGCATTATAAGTTTGTGTGTTTCAAGAAGCTATTAGGTTTTACAATAGGTTCTTTTTGTTTTTCTATCGCAAGAGGTTCCTTTCATTTTTTGCTTTAACAGGTTCTTATCAATTAAAAGGCTCATTTCATTTTTTAGTATTAACAGGCTCCTTTCGTTTTTAAACACTAGCAGGCTCCTATCAATTTGCAGGATCTTTTTGAAAGTTGATAGGACCTTCCTATTTATAGACTTATTTTTGTTTAGAAGGATATTATCATTTTAAAAGTATCTTGCAAATTTTTTTTACACAATTCACCCTCCTTGTATGTGCTTGCTTTATCATTTGGTATCAGAGCGAGGTTTCACATTTCTTGTATTTTAAAGAATGTGATAGATCATGTCAAACAATTTGAGAAGCCTTGAAGGACAATCCATCTCAAAGCCTCCTTACTTCAATGGAAACAACTACTTATACTGAAAATAGAGAATGACAATCTATCTCCAATCTGTAGATATTAAAGTCTGGCAAGCTATCAAAGTTGACGCTACACTTCCCACTAAAACGTAAAAGTGTGGTTTGATGCTGACAGAAAAATGCACAGTTGAACGCTAAAGAAAAACATCATCTGATTTGTACACTATCTTCAGAAGAGTATGAGAAAATACCTTATTGCTCTATAGCAAAGAAAATGTGGGATAAACTACAAATCACCTTTGAAGGAACAAATGAGATAAAGAAATATAGAATAAGCCTTTTAGTGCATCAATACGAAACTATTGACATGAAACAGGAAGAAACCATAGATGAAATCTTCTAACGGTTCAATAACATCATCACAGCCTTAAAGAACTTGGGAAAGATATATCCGAATGATGAACTCGTAACAAAGATTCTAAGATCACTATCAAAGGAATAGGACCAAAGGTGACAACTTTGGAAACTGCAAAAGATCTTGATACTATCTCACTCGACTGCTAAGAGGAAACTTGATGATCTATGAAACGAAGCTTAGGCGGGATCCTCATACAAAAGAAGAATGACACTAAAAGCAACTGATGAATCAATTGGTGATGAAAGCGACACTGAGTTGCAAATAGATGGAGATGACGAATTCAATTTCATGGTAAGAAATATACTCGCTTCTACAAAAAGAAGCTGATGAAGAAAAGAGAAGGGAACAGGAAAACCGAAAACAACTGATTCGTACAAAAAGGCAGCAGTAACAATAGCAATACACAAAACAATCAAATCATATGTTATCACTGCAAGAAACCTGGACACACAAGACCAAAATGATCCCTTTTTCAAAAGGATAAAACAGATAACAAAAAACCCAGGAAGCAAGCGATGACTACAGCCTGATCAAATGAAGATTTTGAAAATTTCAAAGAAGAAGAGCCAGAAAAAGTCAACAATGTTTTCTTTATGGCTAAATCAAGAGACTATAAGGTATATTATTCTTATTTTGATATTGAAGTTGATGAATTAAGAAATGCTTATCATGAATTGTATGATCAGTACAAAAAATTGACAGTCAAGTATTTCAAAGAAGTTGAGAAGTTCAAGAGAAATGAAGCATCCTTAAAGAGTAAAATTAAATCATTAGAATCCGTGAATGAAAATCTGGCAACCAAGAATATGACTGTTGAGGATGATCACAAGCAAAAGGATTGTGAAAAGGAAGTTCTGGAAGAAAGATTAGCAAGTTGGAAAATACTTTATTTGGGAATGATTCTGATAAAGTTAGACAGCTAGAAGAAAAGGTTGGCGCCCTAGAACTTGAGAAAGAGAAATGTGCAGGAAAGATCTTATCTCTAGAAAAAAGATCTTATCTCTAGAAAAAGATCTTGCAAAGTTCGTTGATGGAAGGAACAACCTTGATGCACTACTTCATAGTGGTAAATGCATTTTTGATCAAGCTTGAATAGGTTACAATGAAAATAATAATGTTAGGCCATACAAGAATTTCTTTGTTAAATCCAGCAGTAGCTATAGTCAAAACAGCGAGAACCTGATACATGGTAGAAATTATAGCAATTCTCATTCATCTGTTTTATGCTTCTTCTATAGTAGACATGGTCATATTAGTTATTCTTGTAAATTTTGTAAAATAGAGAAATTATCTCAAATGTATCTTTGGAGACTAAAAAGTTAAGCTACTAACCTGAAAGGACCAAGAAAAATGTGGGTACCTAAAATGAGAAAATACTTTCTGCAGATATACTTTAAAACGGAGACAAGAAAAAATCAATGGATAGTTGATAGTGGTTGTTCGAGACACATGGCAGGTGAAATATCACATTTTAACTACATTGAAAGAAAAGACGGAGGTATTGATATTTTTGCCGATAAAAACAAGGCAAAAGTCACAGGAATTGGTAAAATTGGTAACTCTAACTCTGCTTCTATTGATAATGTTCTTTATGTTAATGGATTGAAACATAACTTGTTGAGTGTAAGTTAATTATGTGATAAGGGTTATAGAGTTACTTTCTATGCATCACAATGTGAAATTATTGATAATCTTAATGACAATATTGTATTTGTTGGTCCTAGAAATCAGAACATATACTATGCTAAATTGGAAGATATGCCTTCACAAATTGTCAAGTGTTTTGTTTCTATAAAAAAGGATTCTTTTATCTGGCACAGAAAATTTGAACATACTAGCATGAGCATTCTATCAAAATTGCCCAAAGTTAGTAAGAGGATTATCGACTTTGAAGTTTGAAAGCAATCAGGTTTATGAGGCTTGTTTAAAAGGTAAACAAGTTTGAAGCAGATTTCCTCTAAAAAATATTGTGTCTGCTAACCAACCGCTTGAACATGTGTATATGGATTTATTTGGTTCCACTAGGACTCAAAGTTTTGGTGGTAAACATTACAGTTTTGTTTTAGTAGATGATTATTCCATATTTACATGGGTTTACTTCCTATCAAATAAAGATATAAGGATGATGTTTCTGAAGATTTTGAGAAATTTTGCAAAAAAAATCAAATCGAAAAAGGATACACCATTACTTCAATTTGGAGCAATCATGGAGGAGAATTTGATAACAGAAAGTTTGAAGATTTCAGTGATAATAACGGTATGACTCACAATTTTTCATGCCCAAGGATTCCTCAGCAAAATGGAGTGGTTAAAAGAAAGAACAGAACTCTCGTTGATATGGTCAGAACAATATTATACGAAAGTAGTCTACCTTTTGATTACTGGGCAGAAGCTATGTGAATTACTTGTTACATTCTTAACAGGTGCCTTATAAGACCCATTCTGAAAAAGACCCCTCTGGTTGCAAGTGCTTTGTTTTAAATAATGGAAAAGACGATATTGAAAGTTTGATGCGAGATCAGATGAAGATATCTTTTTGAGCTACAATAACGCCAGTAAAGGATTTAGAGTTTACAATAAAAAAATAAAGAAGATAGAATAATCAATACATGTAGTATTTGATGAAGCACTACCCGCGACAACAATAACTAATTCAGATGATGAAAAGCATCCCTTAGCTCTTAAAAATACATCACAAACTCAAACAAAGCCCATAATACCTTCGGAATTACAAGATCAAGAAGGTCCTTTTGAGGCAAGGATAGAGAAGGCTCCGTCCTCTCAGTAGGAGCCTATACAACGAAGAATACCAAGAGAATAGAGAGGTTTTGATACACATTAGTACATTATAGGAAACCCCCTTGAAAGTCTATGAACCAAATCATCCTTCAAGAACAAGTTTGTTAGCCTTATCTCTTAATTAGAACCAAAGACCGTTGAAGAGGCTCTTACTGATGAAAATTGGGTTTCTACTATGAAAGACGAACTGAATCAGTTTGACAAAAATAAAATTTAGAATCTAGTTCCTCATCTGCAAAATATGTTAGTCATTGGAGCTCGTTGGGTTTTTCGTAACAATGTTGACGAAAATGGTAAGGCAATAAGAAACAAAGCTAGACTTGTAGGTCAAGGTTATAATCAACAGGAAGGTATTGATTTTGATGAAACTTAAGCACCTATTGCTAGACTGAAATCGATTAGAAATTTACTTGCCTTCACATGTTATAGAAACTTCAAATTGTTCCAAATGGATGTCAAAAGTGCCTTCTTAAATGGATATATTAATGAAGAATTGTTTGTTCAGCAACCTCTAGTTTTTGAAGATAAAAGCCATCATGACTATGTGATGAACTTGACTAAAGCCCTGTATGGTCTAAAACAGGCCCCTCAAGCATAGTATGAAAGGTCAAGTAATTTTTTGCTTAAGAATAACTTCAAAAGAGGAAAGGTAGATAAAACCTTATTTATTAGGAAAAAGGATAGTGATTTACTCACAGTGCAAATATATGTTGATGCATAATATTTGGTGCTACTAATCAATCTTTCTGTGAAGAATTCTCAGCATTAATGTAGGGAAGTTTGAAATGAGCATGATGGGAGAATTATCTTTTTTTCCTCAGATTACAAATCAGACAAACAGAAAATTGGATCTTTATTAGCCAAGACAAATAAACAAAGGAACTCATCAAGAAGTACCACTTCAAAAATGGCAAACCTATGGGTACTCCTTGGAACTAAACTTAATAAGGATGAAGGAGGCAAGGCTACAGATGAGACAAAGTACAGAAGAATGATTGGTTCGCTACTATATCTTACAAGCTCAATACCATATATTATGCTTAGTGTGTGCCTTTGCACATGTTTTCAATCAGAAAAAAGGCCACCTTCAAGCAGTCAAAAGGATCTTTCGATATCTTCACGGAACTATAGACTTTGAACTATGGTATCCAAAAACTGATTTTTTAACATAGTTGACTATTGTGATGCAGATTATGCAGGTAATAAAGTCCATCAAAAAAACACAAATGGTCACTGTCAATTTCTTAAAGGTTGTCTAGTTTCTTGGTTTTGCAAGAAACAAAATTGCACAACTCTTTGAACAACTGAAGTGGAATATATAGCTGCTGCCAGCTATTGTGCTCAAATATTATGGATGAAGCATCAACTCCAGGATTTCTCTCTAAACTTTAATCATATTCCTATATTATGTGATATTACTAGTGCAATAAATCTTTCAAAAAATCATGTGCATCATTCTAGGACTAAGCATTTAGAAATCAACCATCATTTTCTTAGAGATTATGTTTTAGAAGGAGCCATTTGTTGGACCAATGGAGGTTGACAAATTAAATCCTTCTATGCTTTGATAATAATAAAATTTAAAGAATTGGTTAAGAAATAATTTCAGGTAATTGGATTAAAATGGTGGTACACTCGTTGAATTATGATGGCACACGTTGACTATCCAAATCAGATGAAATTCAAATCAAGATTGCAATAATGAGTATCAGAGTCAAGATCGTGTATAAAGAATTCAAATCAGCATCTCAACAAACAAAGATTGAAGATTATGTCAGATCTGTAAGTTGGAGCTAAGTATTAGTCGACCATCAAGTTACCAGTCGACTATTAACAATCAGATCTGTAAGTTGGAGTCAGTACTAGTCGACCATCAAGTTACAAGTCGACTATTAACAACAGACCTGTCAGTTGATTAAATGGACTAGTCGACTACCATCATATTAGTCGACTATTCGAAGAGCGGAGCAAAAAAATTCATGAAAAATGTTAGTGCTAGTCGACTGATTCTTGAAGACAAGTTCACTATAATGTACTAGTCGACTATTACATACCGACTAGTCGACTATCAGTTGCAGCTGAACATAATCTGATTGAGTCAATTGATTTCAAACGGAACAAAAATCTTCATACAACGGCTAGGAGCATTCTAAAACGGCTAGAAGAGTTCTACAACGTTTAAAAACATCTTGAAGCCTACAAATAAAGAACGGAACTTCAAAGGATCAATTACATAAAATGAAAGCAAAGCATACTTACCATAGTTCCAAATTATCATCACTTTGCTCTCAATTTGCTCTTAGCATGTTCTAATTGTATTCAGTTGTAGGCTCCTCTCAGTTTTGAGACCTCTTCTTAATTTAGTAAGCTCCTCTCAATTTTGAGACCTCATCTTAATTTAGTAGGCTCCTTCTAGTTTAGAAGGCCCCTCGTGTTTTTAGAAGGATCCTCTCAATCTAACAAAATATGGTACACATGTCCTAAAAAGGAAGGTTTTTATGTCGTCATTTCAGCTTTTAAAAAATGTGCGCACTATTCTTATAATGCTTCATACGTGTCTGACAAAAGATATGCAGATGATCATACTTCCTCTTTTGGCATGTACAGCTGCCCATTCTCACACGAAATCAATGCTCAAGAATCGTTTAATATACCAGAAAGAGACTTCTCTCTTCTACTCTCTGTTATTCTTTTCTCAGAAGTGTCATTCTCTTCCTCTCTGCACCCTAACTTTTTGCTTTCTCTCAAAAACTCCTAAACCTCTCCAAGCTCTCTTACAATGGCAAGAACAAAATTAAAACGACAAAAGAAAACCCTAATTTCTAATAATAGCCATAGTGAAGCTCATGTTACTGAACATATCTCCTCTAAGCCCCAAGTATCAGAAACACCCATTCCATCTCTGCCCATTCCTACTCCAAAAACATCTACACCTCCTAAACCCGGTCCTAAAGATAAGAAAGTGCCTGAAGTGCACTGAATTACAAATGACAATGACTCAGATGAAGAACTTGATCGGTTGATTAAAAGACCACGAACCAGAGGAAGTCTTGCAAAGCAAGCCGAGAAAATTTCTGAACGAAAAGAAACCCCTGATGCTGAAAAGAAAGAGGAAGAAGAATCCAGAAAAAGAAAAAGGGAAGAAATAAAGAAAGGCAAAGCGCCTATGATTGAAGATACTATTAAGGACCCCATTGATATAAATGAGTTGTTTCATGAAGAGAAAATTCCTAAAGAAAAAAGAGCAAATAAAATAAAGATAATTGCATAAAAGCAAAGAAAGACATCAACACCACCAAAAATGTTTCAATCAATGGAAGTTAAAATCTGCTATAAAATATAGTACAAGAAAAGAAAAGTGGTTGCTGGGCAGATCTTACCTCCCATGATGTTTGATGACATAGGTATACCTATCTTTCCTTACTTTGTTGCCATTAGTTGGGAAATTTTTTTGAAATTAGATGAGACCGTATGTGATGAGCTAGTCAGGACATTCTACACACACATGATGGAAAGCTAGCTATTGTCTCATGGGTGCATGAATGTGAAATTTTAATTCTTGAAGAAATCTTAGGAAATATACTGAATGTAGCTCTTATAGGGAGAAACAATTTTTCTTGTCATAAGTGGGATGTTGATGATCTGGAACTAGTAGAAATTGTCAAATTCATCTGCTTTCATACTGAGAACACCCAAGATGGGAGACACTTGAGCAAGCAATTAGATTTAATGCCACGATGCCTTGCATCATTATCAACTACTTCAATTTTCCCAATAGTAGCTCAATTGAAAAGTGCAGCCTAGTGGATACTTATGTAGTGTATAATTTGCTAAAAGGGAACATGATGAATCTTCCAGCAATGATCTTGAGGTTCATGGTGGATAAAGGGAATCATAAGAATACCACTGGTTACGTACTTATGGGATGTTGCTCGCCAAGATTTTCACCTATTATGGAGTTCCTTTTGCAAATCTGAATTCGTATGCACTGGCTAAATTTTACCCTTCCATTCCCTACTAATTTGGATACAAATTGTAAAATAATATCTGGGTAGAAAAAATATATGAAAGAGTAGTAGAAAACTTAGATCCTGCTCCAAACCAATAAACTCCTGTCCCTCCTCAAGATGAAAATAATACAAATCTCCAATAACAACTGCAGGACATTCATGTCAATCAAGAACAAATGTGATAACAAATAGATAGCATGCAAAAACAGCTTCTTAGCATACAGATTTTACTCGGAAAAATCTTTGAATCTCTTCAATAAATCTGTTACTATTTTTTGCCTGGATTATTCGTATTTGTGATAGTCTTGTGAATGTTTGAGTTCTTTCCTCCCTATATTTTTTATAATGACAAAGGGGAGAATAGTTAATGATATACACTGCATGCATCTTTCTTTGCATCGATGATATATTTTCAATTGCCTTAATGATATATTTGTTATTGATGATATTTTTTGCTAACTGCTGTTAAATGTTGTTGAAATTATGAACTATGGCTCCTTCCTTTTGTAGTAAGGCTCCTTTTTATAACTGTGAATAAGAACATATAAAGTTTACAGGTATCTTTTGAAATCTTTTATTATTATTGGAATTTTGAAAATATATTTATTATTGTTTGTCATCATCAAAAAGGGGGGATTGTTAGCTCAAAGGTTATGTTTAACGATTTTGAAGATAACTTTATAATATTTCAAAATTCAAATTGGATTTATTTTCTTATATTGATAACGATATAATTCTTAAAAGGAAATAAAATTATAGGATAATTGCTTCCTTTCTTGCAGGAAGCTTCTTTATAAACTTGCCTATTCAGAAATGGTTCCATAATATTCAGAAGTTTTTTTTCACGAATTCAAATAAGCGGCACTGGAAGACTTGACAGAACGTTCTTTTTAACATCTGAATATCGAAGATTTCAGCAGAAAAGATATCGTAGATTAAGCAATAGCTAGTTGAGGAAAATGTCTACTTAAGAAAAAGCCTCTGCATTTGCAAAAGATACGAGACTTGCAGAATATCCTAGTAGCATCAATATTCTTGAAAGTCTTATCAAATTCTTTGTTCTTTAGAAAGTGAAATCACTCTATTAAGAGAGACTGTTAAATCCTATATATATTTCTTATTGAAAGCTTGTAGAGTTTTGTTAAACGTTACGAATGTGGAAGGTTGAAGAACATTAAAAAAATATGTACTTGTGAGCTTGGAGAGGCTCAAGAAAATTTGCTACTTAGATTTTATAGTGAAATACTCAAATTGAATACTTGGGGATCGGATGTAGGCTTCGTTATAACCAATATAAATTGATTATGACATTCTTTCTCTTTTCTAAACTTTTAAAATTTCACCTTATAAGTTTTTGTTTTTAATAGACTCCTTCAGTTTTACAATAAGCTCCTTCTATTTTTCTATCACAAAAGGTTCCTTTCGTTTTTTAGCGTTAACAGGCTCCTATCGATTAAAAGGCTCCTTTTGTTTTTGAGCGTTAACAGGCTCCTACCGATTAATAGGAACCTTTTGTTTTTAATCGTTAGCAAGCTCCTATTAATTAGCAGGATCTTTTCGAAAGTTGATAGGACCTTCTTATTTATAGACACTTTAAAAATATCTTGCAAATTTTTTTTACACAATTCACCCCCATCCGGCATGTGTTTGCTTTATCATTGTTATCCTCGTGTGACCTCTTACCAGAGATTTCCCGTATAACTTAGATCTCAAACAGGATCTATAATCTAAGACTTTCTTATACACAGGATCCTCATGAAGAGGCGAGTGTAGAGCATCCGTGTATTTTTTTATGATTGTTGCTACATTTTTCAAGACACAAGCTTTTAGAAGAGAGAAAACTTAAAAAGAAACCATAGGATAAAACACACACTTCATTTTTATTGAATTTCGAATGGTCTATAATAAAAGAGAAACATTACTTTTATAGACAAAGCAAGAAGATACAAGACAAACAAATTTTAGAAAAAAATCCCATATGGTACAATAATTCAAACTAAAATAAAAAAGTGAATAATGAAAGTAAGAATTATTGGAAACACTAGGACCCAATAATATTCTTAGAAAATAAGAGGGAATCTATTAACAAGGAGGTGTAGACAAATAACGGGGTCCACTATCATCATTAGATAGCGACATATCATCATCTCGGACTTAGTTAGAACTGAAGGTCAGGGATCTTGGGCATCTTAAAAGTAGTCTGGTAGAAAATTTCTCCTTTTTCATAATTCTTTTGGGGCTTAAAGTCAGGTGGACATAGTAGTTCACCTACTATGACACTAAATACCATACGTGCAAAATGATAAAATAAAGTCCAGTAGCCAATAGATGGTGAGATAGGTTTTGGAAGGGCAAAGTCACTAAGGTATGGACCTAGAGATGTGCAAGTAGTAGGCTTGGTGAATTTGGGATAATGGTTCGGGTGATCTAAAAACTGATATAGATCACTCATTAGATTTTTCTGATCCTTTGGCCAATCAATGGAGGTTTTCTAGATTTGGAAATGGCTAATGGTGTAAACATAGCCACTGTTAGTCATGTTGTAGGGACAGTGGACAATTAAGATAGATTGGGCTTTTTGGTCAAAGAGGCGAATGCTCCAAAGTTGATATTTGTTGAGGATTTGTCCAAGTTCAATGTGCCATTTAAAACCATTATAGCAATGTCCATAAAAGAGAACAATTGGACAAGCATACAAAGCAGATAAAGCCCAAAGGGTGTCACATTTTTGGCTAAGGAAGACCATCGTAGAGATGATGTAAGGTACAATAGGGGGCTAACGTGTCAAATAGATGAGGATAAGGTGGAATTTTCAGGGTGTCGATAACTAAATGGAGATAGTAGAAAGGATTTTTTCGAAAGAGGACAACAATTTCTTCAAGATTTTGAGGACGAGTTCTGATGATAGGAGGGAAGGATTTTTTTGATCCTGGCATACAGTTGAAATTCCATAATGGCGAGGATAAGGGGAATTGGTTTTCTTAAGATGAGAGAGAGCAATTGAATTGGCTTTCTAGGTTGAGAGAGAAAATCTACAAAAATGTTGCGGTGACCTTTGATATGGTTAATGGTGAATTTATAGCGAGAAAACTAATCTTGTTAACAAAGTAATTGGCTGTCAGGCAATATCTTCTTATTAGGCTTAATAATCTTTAGAAAAGATGTGTTTTCCATTTCAATCAAAAAGTGAAAAAGGCTTAGGCGAAAATTGAATTTTTCAATGCCCTTTTTTACCGCGAAGATTTCCTTATAAATGGTGTGGTAATGCTTTTCTAATTCTTTGACCTGGCCACTAACATGGCCGCAATAATGTCATTTCCCATCAACCTCTTTAATCAAGATGGCACCCTATAATGGTTACTAGAATCTGTCTAAAGGATGTGTTGGCCTTTGTCAGGAATCTTTAAAGGGGGTGGACGCTGACTTACTTGTTTTAAGTACTAAACAACTCTAGTTTGGTCTTTAGTCCATGGTAGTGGATTCTTTTTTAGCAATTTAGATAAAGGACTTGTATAGTCAACAATATGGGAGACAAAATCTTCGATGTAAATAACAATTCTAAGAAATTGTTGAATCTGTTTTGTGTTGAGATTTTCATCAAGAAAATGTAGTCACTCGCTAGCTATATGTGGACCAGGTTGATAAAATCCATCATGAAAATTCATAGCCAAAAATTCTATTTGGGTTGTTCCATTATGACTTTTCTTGGGTGAAAGCATAATTCCATATTACATTGGAATGGAATATAGATCAAGGTACTAGAAAAAATGGGCTCATAAATTCTTTTCATGACCTTTTGGAATAGTGATGGAGCAACCCTGAGTTCAAATGGAATAATAATCCATTGGTATTAAGCATTGGAAATGTAGAAACTTGTCTTGTATCTTTCTTGTGGATCTTTACCCAATTGCCAAAATCCCGCTTTCAATTTAAATTTTGAAAAGATTGTTGCTTCTTTGAGAAATAGGACTTGAGTATTGATCTTTGACAGTGGGAATTTATCATCTTGAATGAATGCATTTATGTAGTCACTCGCTAGCTATATGTGGACCAAGTTGATAAAATCCGTCATGAAAATTCATAGCCAAAAATTCTATTTGGGTTGTTCCATTATGACTTTTCTTGGGTGAAAGCATAATTCCATATTACATTGGAATGGAATATAGATCAAGGTACTAGAAAAAATGGGCTCATAAATTCTTTTCATGGTCTTTTGGAATAGTTGTTAGCCCCGAAATTTTTTTATGTTATTAAGCATGATTAGATTAAATTGAAGTCTTAATAAATTGAATTAAGTTGACATTAATTAGTATGGTAGCATTAATTAAGTTAGGTAGCATGAGTTAATGAAATTAAATGTGTTAGTTGGGTTTGAGGAAATGATGGGCTTAAAGACAATTGGGCTTAAGTGGACTTAAGTATAAGGAAAAGAGGAAGAAGGTTTAGTCTTGTAAGCATTTGGAGTCAAATGGGCTTTGGGCTTAAGTTGGGCTTGAGTTATAGTATAAAAGAAGAAAATTAAGTTGGCTTGTGTGAGAAGAGGGTGATGGACGAAAATTAGAGAGGGAGAGGTGAGTGAGTTGTCGTGAATGGAGAAAGGAGGAGAAAGGAGAGAGGCTTGCTAGGGTTTCAAATTTCCAAGAGATCAAGTGGTTGTTTGAAGAAAGTTCAAGAAGGAAAAAGGTGTAGGAAGGTCTAAGCTTCATTTTGAACCAAGAAACTTCTTGATTGAGTAAGGATTCAAGGTAAGCCTTATGTTCAAGTTTAGTTTTTGTTTGGGTTTTGAGTTAGAAAGCTTATAAATAGGATGGGTTTAGTGATTCTAGAGTTAATCTCATGATTAGGGTTTATTAAGTTTCTCAATTTTGAAACCCTAAGTTGATATGGGGTTTTCTTGATGTTGTTGAAGAGGCACAAGGAAGAGGACAAGAAAGAATAGAAGAGCAAGGAGAGGATCACTCCTAAGCAAGTTTAAACAAGATTACAAGGTGGGTTTCATTTTTATCTTTATGTTTATAAGTAATAAATGCTATTTAACTAATGACATTAATGATATCCAACTAATTGAAAGTGAGAATTGATTGTGTTTTGAATGCTAGTTAATTGATTCATGATTGTCATTATATGATTCTCATAGCAGTATATGTTATTTGCTTGAACTTGTCATGAATTGAATGAGTATGAATGTTAGTGAAATCATGAAATGCGGTTTAAG
>JAOSBM010000006.1:1709700-1723945 GCA_027568955.1 Erythroxylum tenue
AAGATCATACACCGGTATTTCTACTTGATGATTCAATCAAAATGGTTCATCACATAGGTGATATAACCATCAATAAGTCTTTTACACTTACTAATGCTCTTCATATTCCTGGCTTAAAGTTTAATTTTGTGAAGAAAAACACTTGATTCCTTAAAAACAACACTGAAACACTACAGATCTAATCTACAGATGATGAGTCGAAGCAAAAGAGAAAGAAGAGTAGCAGAGACATGAAATGGGTGACTCTCGAAAGTTCCAAAGGAAGCTGTCTGAAGTCATTAACTCACCTAAGCCACTTTTGTTCAGACACACGTGAGGCACATTAAACATAGCCAAAAACGCAACACTTCATTTGGTTATATATTAAAGTGTGGTGGCAGACTTTAAAAGAATAAAAGGAAGAGATTATTAAGTGCATCACGTGAAGACACAATGGTCAAAGGATGCATGGACCCAGTCAAAGGCATGTGATAAAGAACAAGACTATTAAAGATGGAATCTTTAATAGAGTCACTTGATAAGGCATGAGAATATGGACTAAGTCAAAGGCTTATGGTTATCATCCGACGGTAGCTATTCATCCACAACACTTATAAATAGCCAAGTCTCAAGCATTCAACATATACAGAACAACACAGTTACAATTACAAATTATTGTATACATTCAGTCATCTAGTTCAGATGAAAAATAGAGAGAGTGCTAGAGTACCTATCAAAAGTGTACTAGTGAGTTTGTGAGAAACTCTTGCAGGTGTTTTAGGGAAACACTCAATCTCTTGTATACTTTTTTTCTGATCCTAGTAAAACCAGTATGTGTGATTGACCCTTGGACGTAGATAGCTTTGTGCTATCGAACCAAGTAAACTCTGTGCAATTTCTTTATTTTCTTGCAATCTTCCATCTCTGCAAAATCAGATCCAAGCAATTGCCATCAGTTCAGAAAGTATTATACATAAATAATACTAAGAATTTCTAACATATTTGCTTTCAGACCATAAACTCACTAACTTAGTTGATATTAAAATCACGTTTCATCCATCTTTCTACATTTTTTAGGACCTGCTGACTGAGACAATTCTAGCAATAGGAAGAATAGCAGGGAATCTAATTTACATTCTAGACAAGTTGAGCTTCATGAAAGATACAATTAAATCCTTTAAGACAATTCTAGCAATAGGAAGAATAGCAGGGAATCTAATTTACATTCTAGACAAGTTGAGCTTCATGAAAGATACAATTAAATCCTTTACTAAAGGAGCGACAGAAACAATTTCTCGTAAGAAATTTGCTTGTACATTCACATAAAATGAAAATAAAGAATTAGAGAGGAACTTACGACTTTGGCATAACATATTAGATCATGCTCCTCTTGTTGTCATCAAATGCATTAATAATGTCACTACTATTGATTCAACATTTTTGCTCCCATGTGATATTTGTCCTCTTTTCAAACAACATAGATTACCTTTTTGAAAAAGCCAAACCATTTCATACCACATTTTTGACTTTATCCACATTTTTGTGCTAAATATTAAATAAGTGTTTAGTATCTATACAAGTCTTACCGTTAACTAGTAGAATGGCTATTTTCGAATGACAATAATATGTATACAAACTATACTATATTAGTTTTGTTGAAAGGAAACTTCAAGAAGTTCGAAAACAATTTCACATTCTTCATATGTGCTTAACATTCAGAATTTTTGTAACAAGTTGAAAAGTTTATATTCTAATTCGATAGGCAATGTTAGATAAACTTAATATTGTTACGATATGTATCTTATATAGAAATGTTATTTAAATATGCCATGCTGGAAAAGTTTACATATCTTGTTTTTATAAAAGTATTATTAATTAATATGTATGGATCGTTATAATATAATTAACAAATAACCGAAATTTAACCAATCATAAAAAATTCTTATTATCTATTTTGAAGGGATGCTTCACTATTTTCATATGATTTTCTAAACTAAAAGACTTTTGAGTGAACGGTCCTCAAAAGTTGATTATAAAACTTTCTTCGAGAAATTGAGTATAATTAAAAGTTAAAATATGTGAAAATGTGCATAATATGTATTTTTATTAATTACATATTTACCTAATGCTTTTTTCCAGGAAAAATGCCTTGATTTTAAGCAATGATTAAAAACTCAACTGGTTTAACCGTAAAAATCTTGAACCGTTCAACTTTTCGATTTAGTTTTTAACTTTTGAGTTCGATTTATTCTAATAACTTTGTTGTTAAAATCTAACCAGTTTATTAATTAACCCGTCAATTTTCATAAATTAGTAAGTTCTTATAAACTAAATTAAATTAAGTGATTTTTATTTAATAATATATTTTTTCAATTAAACTTTAAATTTTTTATTGATACGAACAATTTTTTTGTGGATTCGAGGAAACCGTATAGGCGGGCCAAGCAGACACACATCTCCGAGGGTCCAATTGGCGCACCAGCCAGAGGCGGGCCAAGCGGGCGCACCTCATCATTGAGGACCCAAACATTTTCATCTCACCTCAACCTTCATCTATCGACTCTGACTACCTTCACTATCATCTTCATCGTCTGCCTCTACTGCTACCATGGGTGATATCGGAACTACAGCGGTTGTGAGGATGTCCGAAGTCATGCACGGCTAGATCACCATTTCCTCTTGAAGATGTAATGATGGCTTGAGTTCACCGGACTTCAAAGGAGGGTTATTTTGCATTGTCAAGTTTAACTGCATAGTTGTAAATTTTCAAGTTAGGTTTTACGGCCGTGTAGTTAAATTAGCTTGATTAGAGTTTAATCGAGTGTTGAACAATGCCTTGTGTTATAGATTTGTTTATGTAGAACTTTGATGCTTAATATATGAAGTTTCATATATGTCTTTTGGTGATTGTGTTAATCCTCTTTTATCTGCCTAGTTGTGTTTTATATTGAGATTATACTTGATCCAATTTGACTACTTGCATTAACTTATCCATTTCACATACTAAGATGCATTTAACAAGGTTTTAAGAAATGAAGTTCATTGATTAAAACCTTGGAACAATATCCTTCAACCATATTTCAAATTCCTTAATTTTATTTAATATTTAATCAATTTTATAACAATTTTATACCAGTTGAATCTTTTAAATATTAAATTTCTTATTTTATCGGTTTAATTTCATGTACGATTTTTAAAATATTAATTTTAAAACTTATATAGCATTATTACTTCAATCAAATGAAATTTATTACCATATCTCATAAAATCAGTTCAATTGCATCGTAATAATAACCTCACGTTCGAGATGAGCGGTCGATGCTCTACTTGCATAGTTGATGGTCTAAACAACTTAATTACTTGTGGAATTTGTGATTCAATTATTAACCTTTCAAGTTACAATCTACGACAGTAATAGTCGGTGGCTTTTCTGTTCTTTAATGCTCCAAAATGCTAAAGCATTCCCAAATTCCTCGTTTAAAAAAAAAAAAAAGGTGATCGATCGAGTAGGAAAGAAAGCGAGTGTTTTGTCATGATAATGGATTTTGATGGAGATTTCATGATGAACTCTTTGAGAGAGATTTAGAAGTGACAATGAGTCGGATAAAATTTTATATCACGCTTAAAAGAATCCGAGTTTAACTCAAAATTCAAACCTATTTTTAATAGACTTCTTTAAATTTTTATTTTTAAATATTTTTTATTTTAAATGAAGTTCAGATTGGTTAAAATTAGATTAAATCTTTCAAAGTTAAACTTAATTTAAATTTTAGTCATTGATTTTAAGGTAGCTCGGACCAACATATCAACTTTACAAGGACATGCTCAAATTGGAAGTTAGGTTTACATTAACTTGATTAAGAACTAAAAGGAAATAATAAATATTTTATGCAATTTAGGAACTCTTAGAAGCATTCTTGATCTTTAAAATTCTTCACAAAATTCTTTCTAATTTTTAGTTTTTCCCAAGTAATCTCTTTTCTTAGGCTTCTATTAAAAATAAAACATTTTTTTAAAACGAAGGAATTTTCAGTCGTTATCTTTTAGATGTGCACTGATTAAACCTTTGGATTGACGCAATAGCCTGTAAATCACATAAATCGAATATTTCGCACTAGGCAAGCCTTGTATGACAGACGCGATCAAGAGAGCGTAGGTAGAAGGATTCGAATACAAAACCTTTTGGCCCCACACCCCCCACTCTACCAACTCGAAAATAAAACACACACAATATTAATATCAAACATAAATGTAACTGTTAAATTATATTCATATAAATTAAATTTAAATTAATTTAATAATTTAATACAATTCTAGTAGAGTTAGGTTAATTTATTATCTAAATAATATTTGATTAATTCATATTAATATTTATATTGCTCATAATTTTTGTTATTTTTTAATTAAAATTTAAAAGAAAATTTTTATAAAAAATAAAAATTCCTAAATTAAAAAAATTAAAAAATGTTAACATGTCTTAAATTATAAAAAAATACGTGTGTTTTATGACTTTATCCTAATAAAAAAATAACCATAAGAAGACAATACCTAGAAAACAAAAGATCGTGTGTATATTAATGCATAGTCGAGTCAACCTGACAAAAGAGAGCACAAGGCTCGAGGGTGAAAAACAAGGACACGATTTTTGAGACTTCCAAATATCATTCCATCACTGAAATGGAAACCCTTTTGAGCTCCATTTATCTAAAACCTCTATTACTTGCTTTTTATTACCCATATTAAAACATGGGAATTTAACTTTCTGCGGCCGAAAATAACAAAGTGAAAGAGTTAAAGGTTAATTTGCTTTAAGTTGGAAAAGGGTTAGGTTTTTGCTTTCACTCAAATTGAGAAACATGGGCTGCATGAGTCCATCTTTATTTTAATTATCTTATTAAGTATACTCATTCGTGATTATTTTGATTTAATTGATACTTATAAAATTATTATTTTTATTCTTATTTTATCATTTTTAAATTACTAAAACAAATAAATATTTAAGAAGTAAATTTTATTGATTGAAACGTTCCCTTAAACTAAATTAATACCAACTTTTAGTGAAAATTATTGTGATACATTTTGATATTCAATTTTACACGACTTCTACACTAATTAAAGATAAAGCTGCGTACTATTAGATTTCTCTAGATTTCACGCTTCAACAGAATTTTTATTGGGTTGATGATTTTTTATATGTATTTATAACCTATAATATTTAACATATACAAAGGAAAATATTTTTTTATTATTGCTTTAGTATATGGTTATGATAAACTTCATATAAGTGCTTCAGAATAATTTTTAAGTTATGTGTTATCATAAAATTTTAAAACGTACTTAAACTTATGTTCTGAATCTAGAAGTTCAAAATGTAGTCTTCATATGGAATAAACTAATATAAAAAGAGTATGTATTTTCAAGCAATTCTTCAAAATTAGGATGGTTTATAAAGCATTTAAATCATAAATTCAATATTAAAAAAATTAGACTAAAAATTGAACCGATAATATTAAAAGTTTAAGATTTGAAAGTTCAACCACTTTCACAAAATTAGCATATAATAAATATATTGAAAAATTTGAAATATAATTAAAGCAAGAAATTGTCTTTACCATCAAAGAAATTGAAGATTAATTAAAAAAAGACTATTAAATAAAAATTAATTATTTAGATTTATAAAAACTGATTTACTTACAAAAATTGGCCAATTTTTAATAACAAAATTATTAAAATAAATCAAACTAAACTTTTTTACAGATTCAAAATTTTTATAATTAAATCGAATCAAATAATTTATTTTTTTAATGTCTTAAGTAAGGTACGTAGTATATATCTTTTTTCTCTTGAAATGTTAGTTAGACCGCTTGAAAGTTTAATAGTAAAATTAATGATAATAAAATTATTTATTTCAAAAAATAAAATTGTTATCATTTTTTCTCTTGATTTGTAATTAAATCTAAGTGAAAAGTTAATTTAACATTTTTTATTTTTAAATAATTCGAATCTAATTTTATTTAAAATTTCAATATATCAAATCATTTTATAATTTTAAATAAAAATTGAATTAAATTTATTTTAAACATAATAAATTTAAATTTAAGTTGCAAGTTTTAAGTATGATTAAATTTTAAATTGAATTTCAAATTAAATATAAATTTTTAGACCCTTGTACATATGAGGCATGAAATCTTCTATTTTTATTACCATGTTTCAACCATATTTTTGCTTTAATATAACGTCGTTTTATGTATATTTAAACATAAAATGACTTATTGGGGCAAATACGTGGTTAAGATAGGCTAATAAGAAGAGAGTTCCCAACCCTGCATATGACTACGAAGCAATCCCATCCTGGAAGCGACCACAAATCATGGCAGAGAAATGCATGGAACTCTGAGACTTGGTGCCGGCGATTAATAAACAAATGGAAATTCTGTCTGGACAGAGATTCTGTTCGATCCAGTCATATCTAAACGATTATCAAAAATTCCCTCGGGCCCCTAAACTGGCCGTACTTTTTTTTAAAATTTTTACAATAATAAAATTTTCTTATTAATTTTATAAATTTTAAATAAATGATTTAATATACAAAATAACTTATTAATTATGTATTTATATAATTTCTTAATAGATCATCATAAACAAAACTACTAATAAAGGCTATCCAATTGAATTCGCTCATTTGGATCCAAAAAAAATAAATAATAAATTGGATTTAATTGATATTTATAAAATGTAATATATTTTATTTTTAATTAATTAATTTTCAAAAATTTTAAATTATTATTACTTCAAACTTGTTAATCCCTCTGATTGATGTCATTAATTTAAAAGATAATTATAAAAAATCTTAAAATTTACTCAATTTTATAATATTAAACAAAACTTTAAAAATAACGTAATTGTCACGTTAAAATAGTATTTAATTCACATAATTGTCATATATTATATTTGTATTATGTATAAATTTTATAATTTAATAAATTAAAAATATCAAAAACTTTAAAATAAGTATACACTTTTTCATATATAATTTCATAATTACTTTAAGGAGTTTGATTTTTTGATTTATTAAATAATAAAATTTGCATATGACACAAATATAATACGTGACGGTCGCATGATATATATACTAATTTGACGTGGATCGCTACATCATCTACATTAATAAAAAATTTAATGTCGCGTTATATTTGCTAAAAATTAAAAGTTGAAGTATATTATTATTAAACTAAGAAAATTTTTAGTTTTTTTCAATTAATTATTAATTTAACATGCAACTTTTCAAAGACTTTTCCATTTAGCATTTTTTTTTGGGTGGAACTTTTGATTCTGACATTTCTAAGCATGTTACCCTCGAGGGAGTTTGCGTATTAAGTTAATCAAAATCCAATTATTAGCGGCTAATAATCTGCGGTTCACGTGATTGTCATTTTAAACAAAGCTTAATTAGCTCCTAAGCTACTCACCTACTGTCCCCTTAATTCAGAACAGACCTCCAAAATCAATGATTAATTAGTCCACGCTGCTGAGCTGTAGAAATGACCTCATAAGGGTTTAATTCAGACAACATTATAAGATGGGATTTTCTTGACACTTAATTTGTCTCCTTACAAATATTGATAATGAAATTTTATTCAATTTTGTCCCTCATTTTTCATGTTTTATGATATATAAGAAAAATACGAGTTCTCATGTGATTTTATTCATTTTTTAAAAATATTTTTGTTATTTTTAAATTATTATTAATATATTTTATAGTATTAGAAAATTTTAAAAAGAATATTTAACAAAAATTATTATGTTATTTTCCGTTTCACATGTGACAGAATTTAATTAATTTTTACAAGAATAATTCAATATAAATTTAATAATTTTTGAATTTTTTATTGGCAAATTATATTTTTGTATAATTTTAAATTATACAATATTTTAAATAATAAAGAATTAGAAAGGATATATTGTTTAAAAAAACTATTGCAATGACACAAAAAAAAAACATATTTTGATAAGGGAAAACTTATATTGAGATTGCAAGATTGCTTCAATACTTATAAATTTGAATATGGTTTAAAATAAGATTAAATATATTTTTTAAAAATTTTAAATTTCTTAAAACTTATATTTAGATAAAATTAGATTAAATCTCTCAGATTTAAAAATTTTATGTAAAATTTAAAATTAATTTAAAACTTAACCAACTTCTTATTATTTAATTTAAATTTAGTCAAATGAATGGAGTGTAGACTAAACTTGGACCAAAATATCAATTTTAATAAACCCAAATCGCTATTTATAGAATCTCCAATAAATTATATATCATGCAATAACACATTAGTGTGTAGAAGCAGTAGTTTTTACATTCTCCACTAACACTGCACTTACCAACGTGTAGTGTCATCAATTCTTTAGTGGGTACGAAAAGATATTTATTGACCGGTATTATCATCGAAATATCCGTTCATATTTAAATATGGTACAATTGATCCTTTATTTTATATCGATTTTAATTAGGTATAGTAAGTATCGGCTGATACTAACTAATACAAAACGATATTCACATCCATAAATATACATGATACTACACGAGACCGTTTTGAAATTTTCAGTAAAAGTTAGTAACGGAAATTGATATATAGACAGGCATTATAAAATCAAAACTATAAGAAAATTATTGATGATTTTTTAAAATTATGGGTATATTAATAATATATCAAACAAATTTTACTTTAATTTTTTAATAATAAAAACTTAGGTTTATTCAATTATTCATCCCCTTGCCCTTATCTACTAAGCTTATAGACATTTCAGGTCCGTCTAGACTCTACAACAACGATATTTTAGGACCGTTGATTCAAAGATCAAACTCCACGTGTCTTAACAAGATTTGTCATTCATCTAAAAATTGTAAACGAGTTGATGACAAGAGACTTTCTAATTTTGACTATATTGCTTGTACAAAATTAAGCACGCATCAAGCTTCATTATAGGAAAGAAGGGTCAGAAAAAAATATAAAATAAAAAAATAAGCGGGTTTTCCGGTGCAAGGACGAATAATAAACAGAAGCTGATGCACTGCCACGTGGGCCATCATTACCACCGTTTGATTAACAAACGGACGGCTGTGATTCATGATATCTTAGATTAGATTCATTGAAACTGGAAGAGAACTGTAGAGAAGTGCCTAGAGATAGATTTTCTTGTTCTTCCTTATTACAATTTTTGTTTTTTCTCAGTCTCTTTTGTTTGTAAATGTCTCCCTGTCTCTCACTCACTCGCTCGCTCACAAAGTCTCAACAACAAAGAAGCCGAAGTAAACAAGTAATTGATGAGAAAGAGATCTAGAGTAGGTTTGTCTTAAATGAGGGAAAGAGAGTAAGGTGTGCAGTTCCCATGGCGGCGTAGCAGAACTCTAATTCTGTGCCATTATTATTGCTTCCAACAACGAAAGAGAGAATTGAAGTAAAAGCTGATCATGGTCTATCCCTTTTTCTCCTTATAGTTTCTTAACCTAAACCCAGAAATTCGTTTGGAATTCTGTTGAGTTTCGTAACCTCAAAAGCTGCCAAGAACATCAGCAGCAAAATTCAGACTGATCTTGCTAATTCCTCATAAGGGCTAGCTTAAGTTTCTGATATGGAAGTGGGGTTGGTTTCAGAAACATGGCTGGTTGGTTCTATCTAGGTGGTGGGAGAGAAGGAGTAGCCTCACGCAGACAAGAAGAGAACAGTGTGTTTTTATACAGAAACGAAGAGATCGATAACAATAACAACAACAACAAGGGATTTGAGTTATGGCCACAGTTTTATCACCAACACCAACATCAAAACAACAACACTTACTCCTCAACATTTGGAGTGGGTGGTCCTAGTCAAAGAAGAAGTAGCTTCTCTGATGATTCGTCAAGATCAGGTTTTACTGTGATGAGACAAGGAGGATCAGGAGGAGGAGGTGGTGGTATGAATTGTCAAGATTGTGGTAACCAAGCCAAGAAAGATTGTTCACATTTGAGGTGTAGAACTTGCTGTAAAAGCCGAGGGTTTCAATGCCAAACACACGTCAAGAGCACTTGGGTCCCTGCAGGTAAAAGGCGAGAGAAGCAACAACATCAACAACAGCAAGAACAACAGTTTCGAGGAGAGCATCCAAAAAGGCAAAGAGAGAATCGAAGTGCCAATCCTTCTCTTACTTGTGCTACATCAGGTAAAGTTTGAAATTTTTTTGAAGAACTAGCTAAAATATGGTCAGATGTTCTCAGGAACTTGATTTGAAGCTTTTAATACCCAAACAACAAGACTCGTACCATTTGCGTGTGATCAAGTCTACTCCATAGTCAGCCACCCTCCACCCACCACATGCTTTTCCTTATCTCTTTCTTTTCCTTTTTCTATGATTCCATTAGATCACTGTTCGTTAGTAAACTGACCAAGGAAAGTCACGTATAGACTGTAGAGTTTAGCAAGTGTCTTCTTCTTCTACTACTTCATGATTCTTGTCCTTAATCACTTTGTCTTTTTCGACTCATTAGGGTTGGAACTGGGACAATTCCCTCCACAAATGAGTTCACCAGCTACGTTCCGTTGCGTTAAAGTAAGCTCCATGGAAGATGCCGATGACCAACTTGCGTATCAGACAGCAGTTCACATCGGAGGTCATGTTTTCAAGGGAATTCTCTACGATCACGGCCCTGACAGTCGTTACAACCCCGGCCGAGGCGAGAGCTCTTCCGGTGGAGCAGCTCAACAACTGAACTTCCTAACAGGAGCGACCACTAGTACATCAAACGTTAACGAACCAAATTCAGGACCTTTACTTGATCCAACTTCTCTATATCAACCTCCATTCAATGCTTTCATTGCTGGTACGCAATTCTTCCCACCACCAAGGTCTTAGTTCAGTTCAAGGCATGCCCTTCTCAATGTAGGGTACTGAAAAACAAAAATTTTCTGAATCGTTGCTCTTAACGTTGTTCTTGTTCATTGCAAGTTTTAACATGCATCCATTGAAGTTGAAAAAAAAGGGTTAGGAACTTAGAATCTGGAGAAGGAAAATGGAGGGAAGCCATGGGATTAGAGAGTGGTGTTGTACTTTTTGTTTCGAACTTCAATCCTGATTTTGCTCTTATTCATCTTATCGATGACCCAGTTTCTTGTTCGTTTTGGTTTTTGCATATGGTTGCGTGCGTGCTGTGTGCTTTTAACATGTTCTCCTCTCATTGATTACTTTATGGTTTTTTTTTTTCTCTTTTACGGCTGATGTTGAATTTGCTTTCTGGTTGGTGTTGGACTCGAAGCCACTTTTTTTGTTTTTTGTTTCCCAGTTTCTCAGTTTACTTGCCGGATTAAAATGGGAAGAAATAGGTTTCGTGAATGGTTAAGCAAAGAATTTTCAAACCTTTTACGGCTGCACAAAACTGACCCATATCAAACTCATCTTCTGTTCTTAAGCCAAAGCATTAAGAGTTGTGCACCACTCATCCTTTCTATGGATTCGGAAATAATAAATTTAAACATTAAGAATAAAGATCAAGTATTTAAATAAGTTGAGTGTGTAAATAATTAAACTGATGGATTTTAAAATTTAAGAATTGCATATGTTTAACTGTGTGTTAATATATAAATATGATAAGAGTCTTGTAATATCAAGTTAAAATGTGATCTTATAATATTGTATCTAGTAAGAGGTGATACAAAGTGTATGTTATTAAGATCCTCTCTTTTTAATTTTTATTCTTTATGAAAAAAAAAATTAATTTCTTCTCTTCTTCTATAACTATCCCGTAATGATTGAAAAATTGAATTAGTTCGGGTAGTTAAACTATAAAAATTTTAAACCGATTAACTTTTTCGTTTGGTTTGTTTAATAACCTTTGTTATAAAAATTGGTCAATTTATTAATTAATTGATCAATTTGATAAATTAACTGGTTTTTTATAATAAAAAATAAATTAGTTTTCATTTAATATATATTTCTTAAATTAATTTTTAACTCTTTGATTAATAAAGACAATCTTTTTCTTTAATTTTATTTCAACTTTTCAATTTTTACCGAATACTAATTTTATAACTGTTTAATACGAACTTAATTTTTAGAACTTAAACTTCTTATCTTATCAATTTAATTTTTTATTCAATTTTAAAAGCATTACTAATAATACCTCAATACACATACATGTACATGCAAATAGATACTCTTTGGGGGTATTCCTTTCATTGAGATCAAGAGGATTTTTCCTGCAGAACTAGAGGATTTGGGTACTGAAAAAGACTTTTGTGGTTGTGACTTTAACGGTCTAATTTAAATTCTTGCTTTAATAATTACTAGCTAGCTAGCTAGCTTGGAAGGTCAAATGCGTACTATACCCGATGTTCATAGGATAGTAAAGTACACGAGAGTAAATAGGATTAAATATGCTTCCATTGAATTGATTGCTAGGTTTGGTACATTGGAATGGAGTCGGAAACATTTATGTTACGTTAGGTTAAGGTTTTATTAATGGAATTAAATAAAATGTAATATTATTCCATCAGTTAACACGAGAATTTATGATATAATAGAATGGGATGAGATGAGAGAATGTTTCATATTACATCTTATTTTTTCCTAAACAGTAAAAATGATAAACTTCCAATTTTGGAAGGTTTAAGATGGAATGTAAAATAATAAATAACTTTTCAATATATTACATTATAAACTATTATTCTAAACGACATTTCACTACATTAGATTATGAACCCTTTTATCCATCCCAAATAACAATTTTCTAATATTACATTTATTTATTTTTCATTCCATTAACAATTTTTTAATATTGCATTCATTTACATTTCATTACATTATAAATCATTCTATTTTATTACATTAAAAACCTTACGGCTAATCAAATATAGACTTAGAGATTTTTCTACTTTTGTAATTTATGAAATTTAGTACTTTCTATGGATGAGGGCTCCAATACTCTCTTTATGTTAGTGTTCATGTTTCATTCTTGGATATTATAAACACTTTATATCTATACTTCGGAGACAAAGGAAGAATATTAAATAGGATAGAAGATGTGGAGTTACTCTGTAATTAATCAATTTTAAAAAAATTCATTATTCTTTAAAATTATGGAATTTTTTTAAATAATTTTTAATTTTCTAAAAAACAATTTTTATATAGAATTTAGTCGAAAAATAACAACAAAACACGTAACATAAATATTACACATGAAATCAAATATTATTTACAAGATAATGAAATCCAACTCTTACATTTGAACATAATTAATTAATTTTAATTCAAATTAATAATTTATTATAATCAATTTAATTAATTTGAATCGGATTTAACAGTTAAGTTGAATTACTAATATTAGTGATATTTGATTAGTGACTACAAATTTTTTCTAGAGTTTCTTAAATTACACAGAAAATCTATGCGTTTTAGTCATATGTAATAATGTAGGTTCATTAAAAAAGTAACTTATTGAGTTAAACAATAGACTAACTCAATTGGCTTTTATGGATTCCTGTCAGGATATGGAAAAGTTGCATACCGAAGTAGTAATGAGTTTCACCAAATTTTGGAAGCATCAAGCTAAGTTGTCCGTATAAGACAAACTTACTTTCCCTCAACAAAAGGCATTCATAAGATCCACACGCAAAAGGAAATGCAAATATTTACATATAATACAGGTAAGGATACTATAGATATTATTACAAAACTAGATCTGTACTAAGAGACAGGAACACATTAATGTCTTCTGTTATAAGATCATAAAGCATCAACATGTTTTGTTCTTTCATTTATTTGACTTACTCTTCTCAACTCTCATGATATCAGAAATATATATAAACCATTAGCTCTCTTATAGCGTCCTTAGTGTTAACAAATTTTAATAATATTTCTATGAAATTTCAAATTCTTTTGTTGTTTATTTACGCTGATACAGGTCATCATCAAGTCTTATTATTATAAAATAATAATAATCCGACTTATTTTTCCTAATTTTCACCAAAGAAGTAAATTGCTGAGGCCCGTTTGATAATTAGCATATTGTATTAGTTGTTAGTTGATTTTATCGACAATTAGCTGATAACGAATTATATCAAGTGATTTGACCCACGAATAACACTAACTGTTTGCTAAAATTAACTTTTCGGTATTAACTGTTCACGTGTAAAAGGACTTATGAAAGTATGACTTTAAAAATAAATTATAAGAACATGAATATTATAAGAAATAAGGAATGGGCCTTCTCAGATCTCCATCCCCTAGATGT
>JAOSBM010000006.1:1724045-1741178 GCA_027568955.1 Erythroxylum tenue
TTAAAAATAAATTATAAGAACATGAATATTATAAGAAATAAGGAATGGGCCTTCTCAGATCTCCATCCCCTAGATGTATGGAGTGGGTTATGTTTGATGGATGTCTAAGTTACTACGCTTGTTTTCTAATTGAAAATAACAACCTTCATGTATTTAAAAAAGGAATAAAATGTAATTTTTACCTAGAGAGTCATTAATATGTAAAACAATTATGCATTAAAACATACTAAGGAATGCATAAATTTTTAAAGGTGTTTGATATTTTTATTTTATTAAATAATAAATTTTATAAGTAGTAAAAGTACAATATATGACATATTGTAGTAGTTAATGAAAGCAACAATAACACTCAATGAGAGTTTGCTGAAGCGCGAGATTTTGATAAGTCTAGTAATATATAGTCTTGTCCTTACTTAATAGAGAGGTTGTTTCCGATGTCATATTATAATAGCTATTTAACAAAAATACTAATCTAACGTAACTCATTATGTTATTTACATTAACAAAAAATTTAAAACTGGACTATTTTGCCAAAAATTAAAATTTAAAGTATTTTATTGTCATTTTGTAAAATTCGAGTTAATATTATAAAATTAAGTAAATTTTAATTTTTTATATTAACCCTTATATGTAACTAAACATTTTTTTTTCTAATCAAAATTAACAACATTTTTATGTTAAAAAAAGGGAATAAAATAATCTTTTTCCTAGAAAATCATTACTATGATGTTGCTAAAATTCTCCCTTATTAGATTACGATCATGTTCAGCAGATTTAATTAATATAAGAAGAATTGTAAAATAAGGTCGAAGTTCCTCCTGTGCGGAATATTTAAAGAAAAGGACGGCTATCCTTGCGCAGAAGCTATGTTTCCTTTGATCCAAACAAGCACGTAGGGTTTTAAGCTATTAGGTAGCATATATATGTTCCAACAAGATACATTTGTCTACGCAATTAATAAAAAGTATGTACCTAAATTTGAATTTAATAAATTAATTTTGAATTAAATAAATTTTATAATGAATTCAAATTTAAAAATTAGCTTAAACTAAAACGACATAGTTTTATAATTTCTTTTCAATCCTCTCTCAATGGTTATTTCATTAGCATACAAATGATTGTGAAGGAAATCATCTTCTGCTAATTCGAACTTAGGCCTTAATACCGAGTAAAGAGTATCTAATTACCTTTTATTTTATGTGTAATCATAATTTTAATTTTTAACTTAATTTCAAGTCACTTTTTGCAACTTATCATATGCATGAGTATTATTTTTTAATTAAATAAGAAAAGGAAATAAATAGCTTATCAACTTATAAAATAAAACTACGGGTTAATTCATAATTATTTATTTTTAATTTTTAATTTTATAAAATTCAAAATATAGTTATAATATAACTATTGTCGATTATTCTGTCTATATAGCTGTTATAAGACCCGTCCAACGAGATGACAACAAGTGGCCTGAGTTTAAAGTTATAAGGGGACAATTTCATTTGATAATTATTTCTAAAATAAATTGAAACGAAAAGAAAATTTTAGCGCGTTGAAATTATTTCCAAACGCAAACTACCGTAGCGTGTACCTCTCCCTATATATGTATATAATAAGTCGCGTTCACGTGTTTGGTATTTGATTTGGACCACCGGTCCCGTGAAAAGCAGAAAACAGAAACAAACGAGGAGAATTTGCCTGAGAGTCGAACGTGCTGCAAGATCTCGCCGATCTGTATGAAAATACGCTCTCGTTGAGGCACACATTTTGTTGATCGATCGGTCAAAGTAGGTAATAGGAAAATGTTGGAGCGGTTGAGCTCTCAGACGATGGATCTGTTGCGGTCAGAGCCAATGCAGTTAGTGCAACTGATTATTCCGATCGAATCGGCTCGTCGATCCGTCGCGTATATGGGTGACGTCGGTCTATTCCAATTCAAAGACGTGAGCTCTCTGTTATTTGAAATTTTTTTCTACATTACTTACAGGAAATTGATCGAACGTTTCAGTTTTTTTTATTTATCAATCCTTCTTTTTTGAATTTCCTTGAATCGGATTTGAAAATGTAGCTCTGTTGATTGCTTATATGCTTGAGGCTTTCGGCGTACTGTGATCTCACGAAATTTGGCGGGAATAGTTGAGAATTGCTTATTGTTGTTTTGATAAATGCTTGTATATCGTAGTCTGCAGTATGAAATATGAAAAGGATAATCAGATATTTCAGATCTGTTCATGCTTTTACGGTACTTTTGTGAATCGAACGGATTTAGACTTGAAGGTCTAATTTGATTTTTGCGAGCTTGAATCTATGCATTTGTGACGTACATGATTGGAACAGTTTAACGTTTAATGTGCTCATCTCATTAATTGATTCAGAATCTGTTCACATGATTGGAAGATCTGAACATTAGACTAAAATTCTATTGTTTGGTTTGTTATTTCTTTCTTACAGCTTAATGCCGAAAAGAGTCCATTTCAGAGGACATATGCCAATCAGGTGCATCTATTATGTTCCACATTGTGATTAAATGGTTAGCTTAAAATGTTGAAACAGTTATATATATGCTAAGTTGATTATTCTATATTTGTTGTGGGTGCCATTGTAATGTACAGATGAAGAGATGCGTAGAAATGGCTCGTAAGCTGCGTTTTTTCAAAGAACAAATGACCAAGGCTGGCTTGTCACCCTCAAAAAGGTCTGGCGTAGGAGATGATATTGACTTAGACAGTTTGGAGGTAGTCCCTTAGTTTTACGAAACTTTTTGTGTTAAAAGTGACAACTCACTATATATTGAAGCAACTTAATTGTTATTTGGTTAGGTGAAACTTGGAGAACTTGAAGCTGAGCTGATTGAGATAAATGCAAACAATGAAAAGTTACAGCATACCTACTATGAATTGTTAGAATATCAGCTTGTTCTGCAAAAGGTATGGCTTGTTTGATTCTATGGTCTCTGCTCTCTAGGACCACTTCTGTGGTTATAGGTATAGCCACAGAACTTGTTGATGAACTGAACAACAAGCTTCTTTTTTCAGCATTCAATTCCTGGTCTTCCTTATATAGCTTCCTAGAGTTTGGAACGTGCATGTGTATTCTTGTGTGTGCCTGTGGGTGTCTTGGACGCTCCATACGAATGCATCCAGAATGTCCGATCGTGGTCTGGATTTCACATTAACTTTCTTTTACATTCTTTCATTTTAAATTAAGATTGCATTAGTTAACGTTGTAGAAGTTAAAATCAGCTCGGGCATCTTATTACAGTCTTCACTTTTTCAAAGACTTGAGCTGTTGACTGAATTACAGCTGATACTTTCCTAATCTTAGGCTGGTGAATTCTTTCATTCTGCTCAAAGCAGTGCTGCAGCTCAGCAGAGAGAACTTGAGGGGCACAGCAATGGTGAAGGATCCATTGACAGCCCATTACTGTTGGAACTGGTAGAACATTTTAACTATTTCCTCTTCTAGTAACTGCTCAAAATTTTGTTCCGACACTGAATAATGCCTAAGTCAATTTTCTATAGGAAATGACAACAGATCCGTCGAAACAAGTTAAGTTGGGCTTTGTCACTGGCCTTGTTCCGAGAGAAAAATCAATGGCGTTTGAAAGGATTCTGTTTCGTGCAACCAGGGGTAATGTGTTTCTGAAGCAAGCTGTGATTGAAAACTCTGTTATTGATCCTGTCTCGGGAGCGAAGGTATTACCTTGCAAGTTGCCATTGCTAGTATCTTCTACTTTATTGGCCTTTTGTGTTGTGACGCTTATAGGAATTAAATTTTCAGCTTGAGAAAAATGTATTTGCGGTCTTCTATTCCGGTGAAAGAGCAAAGAGTAAAATTCTGAAAATTTGCGATGCATTTGGAGCAAATCGTTATTCGTTTTCTGAGGACCTAAGTAAACAGTTTCAGATGATGACAGAGGTGCACAATATGCCTTTGACATGTCATATACCTTTGATATTGAGTTGGCAGTAATCGTTAGTCCATTCTGTGGTATAAACTTCTTCATTCCCTGATTTCTAGGTATCTGGAAGACTTTCTGAGTTGAACACTACAGTCGAGATTGGCTTGGCACATGGGACAAATCTGTTACAGACAATTGGCTTTCAGTTTCAGAAATGGAACCTTCTGGTATCCTTGAGCCATTTTATTTAGTTGTTGCGAGTTCCATTCCTGACTAATACTATTTCTTAAAGTGCTTTTTTGACAAGAATGCATGTTTGCTTATTGACATTGTCATTATGGAGTTCATATTCTATCTTTGAGCCATAACATTTTGCTCCATTTGTATAGGTGAAGAAGGAAAAGTCAATATACCACACTTTAAATATGCTCAATATGGATGTCACAAGGAAGTGTCTTGTCGCTGAAGGATGGTGTCCTGTTTTTGCATCTGATCAGGTAATGTTATTTTGATTTGTCCACCTATACTTAGTTCAAACATTTTATTTTACACCTCAAACTTACCGGTAAAAGTTACTCTTTTGTGATCATAAGATTAAAAGTTCGAATAATAAAAATAGTCTCTTTGTAAAAATTATAAAAAGAAAACTGCATACATTGATAACCTTTCTCCAACCTTCACAAAGCGGAAAGTCTTATGCACATAATATGTTAACCTTTTTTCTTTCTCAGTACAGATTCAGAATGCTTTGCGGCAGGCAGCCCTAGACAGTAGCTCTCAAATTGGAACCATATTCCAGGTTTTGCAAACAAAGGAATCACCACCTACATATTTCCGTACAAATAAATTTACGTCGGCATTTCAAGAAATTGTAGATGCATACGGGTGAGTTAATTAACTTAAGCAGCTCATTTAATTTCCGAAGTCATTTTGTTGATAGTTGGCTAAAATTTATTTGATGATATACTTAAGTCACCTGACAATAACTTCTGCATACTTTTGAATTTTCTTAATGTATCATCTATTTATACCAAATAACTTACATATAGTTTATTCTAGCTGAGAAGAACTAGATTAGCTATTTGTGAATCATATACCATTATTGTGTGAATAGATATGTATAGTTCACCGATGTTCATATAGGGTTGTTCGGTCCCCAAGTTTGAATGCGATTATTAATTGAGCCTTAAAAAATTAACAAGTTGGATTCCGAGCCCAACTGGGTCCAAATACCCAAGCTCGACCATGATTCAATTGAATCATACTTAACCCTTTGACTTCGAGCTCTGGTGTTTTTTTGCCACATTTCTATTTAAAACGTCTGCGGTAATGGTAGTTTTGACTTCGGGCTTCACAATTGATGGGAATTAATCACGTTTCATGCATTTCGAGCAAAACTGTGTCTCTATGTCCATTGCAACATTGTAGCCTACTGTATACTCTTTGTACTGTGTTATCACTTTCTTGAATAGTCTTTTACTTATTACCTATCTTAAATCGCATTTCAGAACTGTTAACCAAAAAGTATTGTTTCAGAATAGCCAAGTACCAAGAAGCAAATCCTGGTGTACACACAATTATAACGTTTCCTTTCCTATTTGCTGTAATGTTTGGTGATTGGGGCCATGGAATTTGCCTGCTGGCAGCAGCATTATATCTCATAGCCCGAGAGAAGAAACTTTCCAGTCAGGTAAACGCTCCAAGTCTTACTGTTAGGGTAGGGATGACAAATATTTTGAACTGGCTCTATCCAAGTCAACAGATTAAATTTGAGTTGGCTATGTTTCGATTTGAGCTCATATTCGGCCAGAACTAGACCTGACTTTGTTTTGTTAAAAATTAACAAAATGACTTTTTGTTCAATGACTTAAGAACTAATCGACTAAAATGATAACGTTTTAGCTCTCATTTTAGAATAAGTTTATGCCCGATTCTAATCGGCATAGGCTTGGGTAAGAAAACAAAAAGATCTATTGTCATCCCGAATTAGGAAGGTTGGTAGTGGGTCCGGCTGAACTTAAGCAGGGTCCAAAATGAGTGTATGAGCAGAGGCCTGTGACTCACGGCCAGAGCCAATTTTTTTTTTTAAAAAATAATTTTGGACTTATTTTATTTAATTAAAAATTAAAAATTTTGAGTTTCCAATCAAGCCAACTTATAAATTTAAAAAAGTTCAAAGTAGGTATGATGTTCAGTAAAACCAAGCTGATCCGTTAACTTTAGGTCCGAACGAACTTTAATGCCATTCCTACTAGTAATTAAGGTAGAGCTAAATCTACCGTTCTCTTAATTGCTATATACTTCAGCTGACTTCATTTTGCTAAATAACAGAAGCTCGGTGACATCATGGAAATGACATTTGGTGGTCGCAATGTTATAATTATGATGGCAATATTTTCAATATATACAGGACTGATATATAATGAATTCTTCTCAGTCCCATTTGAATTATTTGGGCCCTCTGCATACGGTTGCCGTGATCTGTCCTGCAGGTAATAAGACCCTATTTTGATAAACGCATAACTGCATAGCACCTGAGTTGCAATTTGCAAGTATCTACACAATTTGCAGGGATGCTTCTACTGCGGGTCTAATCAAGGTGCGCGCTACTTATCCGTTTGGAGTTGATCCCAAGTGGCATGGTACACGAAGCGAACTCCCTTTTTTGAACTCGTTGAAGATGAAGATGTCAATCCTAATAGGAGTGACTCAAATGAATCTCGGGATCATACTCAGCTACTTCAATGCAAAATTTTTCGGAGATGAACTGAACATTTGGTGAGCAATCCTCCTCATCCTTTCTGGTTCTCACATTTATAACATATATCTTTCATAAAGATTAGCAAATTGCTGTTCAAAGTGCAATTATATCTAATTGGGGGAATGGATTAAGAAGTGCCAATTTATTAGTTTTTTATTTTAATATATAATCTTTTAAAATTTTTAATTAAATTTGCAGATTTTTTAAAATTAGATAATTCAATTTAAAATATTGTCTCTATTAATATTTTAATGATATAATTAACGAAATACATTAAAAATATTATTATTTTGCCATTTTGACGAAGACAAAAGCTATATATTTTTTAGGTGTTTTGTAAATTAAATCATTAAAATAATAATAAAGACAATGTTTTGAACTGAATTGTCTAAATTTTAAAAGACCAATATTTTAAAAAGAAAATACCCCTTTTAACTGATTATCCCATATGCAGTTTAATAATCTATCAAAATCTTTAGATATATTCAGCGGAGGGGGCACTGTTTGTACGTTTTAGATGTACTACTTTTCTGCTGCTTCAGTTTTTTTTTTTTACTGAATAATTATGTTAATGTAGGTACCAATTTGTTCCCCAGATTATTTTCTTGAACAGCTTGTTTGGTTACCTTTCACTTCTCATAATTGTCAAGTGGTGCACTGGTTCACAAGCTGATCTGTACCATGTAATGATATACATGTTTTTGAGTCCTGCTGATGATTTAGGCGACAATCAGCTTTTCACTGGCCAGAAGTTTCTGCAGGTTTAATATTTTCGTAATGGATATTGTATTTTTATGTTTAGAACATCAAAGTAAGCCCGTTCTTTAATGTTTTTGTTCCTTTGCCAGATTTTGTTATTACTCGCAGCCCTTGTTGCTGTACCATGGATGCTGTTTCCAAAGCCTTTTCTCTTGAAGAAGCAACACCAGGAAGTAAGTCAGAAATTCCTTTTCAAATTCATGCAATTTAGTTTGTATCTCAATATTTTTCTTAAACAATATGTTCAAGTTCGTATTCAGAGACACCGAGGTCAATCGTATACCTTGCTCGACAGTGCTGATGACATTCTTGAAATGGAGCAGTACGATTCTCATGGACACGAGGAATTTGAGTTCAGTGAGGTCTTCGTACATCAACTTATACACACCATTGAGTTTGTGCTTGGAGCAGTATCTAATACAGCTTCATATCTACGATTATGGGCTCTCAGGTTGGTTATTAACTAGTTGAAAGCTGCCTTCCAATCTTTTATCTATTTGGTCAGATGGTTAGATCTCATTATCATAGGGTTGGCAAACGAAGTTAGTCCGGCCTGAATTAACGTACAAAAGCCCGTGTTGATCGGATTATAAGCAAAACTCGAGTTAGAGGATTTAATATGATCCTGATGTCAGTTCTACCAATTCCAAAATAATATTATTTTTACCTAAAACGTGATCTCGGTCGAATTTGGTCAAGGAAAAAAGATCAGTCTAGGATTATTGCCATTACTACTTGTTGATTATACAATTAGGGGTGGGAAACAAACAAGGATTAACCCGACTGACCCTAAAACCTGAATTTTGGCTTAAAATTCGATAGGACCTGAGTTCCCCCTGGCCATTATCAACCCTAATTGCAATGCTTATTCAATTCATAATATGATGAATCTAATGTCTTTAATTGACCTGAATTGCAGTCTAGCCCATTCAGAATTGTCAAGTGTATTCTATGACAAAGTTCTACTTCTAGCCTGGGGGTAAGTTCAGTCTATATCCTTGCTGTATGGTAAAAGCAAAATATTTCAGATTTATATTAACACATAACAATCATTGCAGGTTCAATAACATCATAATCCTTATAATTGGCATAGTAGTATTTATATGTGCTACCGTTGGTGTCCTGCTTGTGATGGAAACCCTAAGTGCATTTTTACATGCCCTAAGGTTACATTGGGTAGAGTTCCAAAACAAGTTCTATGAGGGAGATGGGTACAAGTTCTATCCATTTTCATTTGCTTCACTGGGCGATGAGGAAGAAGTTAATTAATACATATCCTGGTCGGTATATATAAAAGTTTATGATTGAATACACATTTAAGTGTTGAATGGCACAGAAAATACATTCTTTGAAATTGGACCACACACTTTAGGGTAGGAAAAGAAGATTATACTAAATTCGATAAAGAGTAATTACTAGAGAACCGGTCGACATGCAAATCAGCATCAACTATTTTTGAAGTAGTAGCATGTTCAGTTTCTCTTTTGTATCATTTATTTGTCATTATTAAGGTGTAAATATTTCTTGTTGTATTTGTATTGTGTTTCATTTGTGAGGTAAATATTTCTTTATATTTATATTGTGCAATGCCGTTCTACAGTAATACAGGTAGGACAAGAGAGTCTGAACCTCATCTATATTGATCATAATAGTTATTGATATCTTCTCTTAGTCTTAGTTAATAATTTTAAGTTTCATTTGGTTCTAATTCTAATTTTGATTTTTTATTTTAATTTCAAATTTAAATAAATGAATATATGTTTAGCTGATTTTTTATTTCAATTTATAATTCTATTGTCTTTCTTTTTTACAACACATGAAAATTGGGGTTTCATTATTATAACAATTTCATTTCGTTATCAATTAGAAAAATATTATTTAGTTGTTTACTTATTTAAGAGATTAATTTTTCAAAACTGTTCAAATTTATTATTTATTAGATTAATATTATTTAATATATATTTCTATTAATTATTGCGATTTAGCTATCGAACTCTAAGTATTCTAATTTATTTCAAAATTAAAATTTTAAATATATATTTCAAAAATAATAATATTTACTTATTTCAAATTTGAAAACTATCTTAACAGAAACTATATTTTAAATTTTTAATTTGTTCTAAGAGAATAAAAAATTAAAATTTTAAAAATATCATTGTATAAATAAAACACTTTACTAAAGCAATTATATATAATAAAAATATAGATCTAAACTAAATAAATCTTCTTACAAAGAATTTACAAGTCAAATATTATTTAATGTTTTACATTCTTATTAATCAAATTTTAATTACATTGTCATTAATAAATAAAAATATTTTATTTAGTTAAAAAATAAAATTAAAGTTAAAATTTGCAACACAAACAAAAGTGGAACTGAATATAAAAAAGTTTTTAGAAGTTGAATATATATGTGGTTACAAATGTCCTTTGTAATGAAATACACTAAATTAATAAACGAAATCTTGTTAACGTAAATTATAACTAAGGTAAAGCTATAGCCATGATAATATTATCTATTAATTAATCATTTAACATTTAAATTAATTTAAATAATTTTATAAGCATCTATTCAATTTGTATTAATAATTAACCAATCTATTTATAGATTTCATGTAATAATTATATTTATATATAAAAGCGTATCACATAACATTAATTTTTAAAAGTAATTTTATTTGTCATTTAATATTTATTAAATAAAATTTTTAAAACATAATTTAGGAAAGAAAAGTGTGCATTGCTTCTTGTGAAAAATCACCGCTGAAGATTTTCAAATTTTTCCAAGATTGAAAATTAAAAACAAAACCTAAAACATAAATAACAATGAAGTAAGATTTAAAGATTTAAACTTCCAAATGTTAACCCATCAATTAAATTGTGATTAAATATTCTAAATATTTCCTGTTTTAACTTAACGATATATAATAATATTATATTTTAATTAATTTTATATGTTCAATCTTAAAGTTGCCTTTCGCGTAAAATAAGCCGATTACTTTTTTCATGGGTAAATGTAGCCCTCAATCCTAGCCCAGTTTCAATAGGTACTACCGATTTTCCATCTTTCTTTTCCCTACCCATCAAAAATAGACTATTTGCAATAATATTTTATGAAATTATCTTGAGATATTTTTTTATGCAAAAAGACAACAAGACAATATAAAACGAAAGAATCTATAATCTAACAAGGTGGTAATGGTTATCCAATGCAATGTACATATAACATTTGTATCAAGCATGGGATAAGGATTTTCATTATCTGAATGTGAAATGAAAATCACATTCAGATGTTTTTGCTTTTAATTACTTTCTTATCAAGTAATTAGATATTTCCAATTATCATTCACAACATTAAATATTGAGAATAAGGTTACCTAAAATAGCACTAGATAAGCATGCAGAAAGCAGCATTTACACAAATTCAGGTTTAATTCTAGTTTGAAAATTAATCTTTGGGTTTAGATTAGGCTCAAAGAGCCCAGGTCCAGGTTCAGTCAAGCTTGAATTTTTTTTACAATGATACAAAGTATTATTTAAATTGTCGTCATTTTTAAAAGAATTTTAAACTTACGACATGATGGAATAATTCAAATTTAAATTCAACGGGAAACTCGAAATTTTGATTGTCAAACCTACTAAATGTTATATACCATACAATATTTCACATCTTATGTTGATTATGAATTATGATCAACATAATTCATATTAAGTAAATTATTATGTATATATGTATCATATCCTAAAATAATTCAGTCAATATAAATTATAATAACCATTAAAATGAAGGTTGTATAATTAAATCATTATGAGTTATCTAATAAAACTTACCGAATAAAGTGATGTTTTAGCAAGCTGACTTCTTAAAAATCGCAACAGATGAGACGACGCTATTAACTCCGCAAACATTGCGACTCCTAATAAAATTAAGGAAAATAATTATTTTGATCAAAATTACATTTACATATCAATAAATAATTTATAATATATAAAGATAATTCAATCGAATTATGATATGAAAGACAGCAAAATAATAACCATGTACCTAGGGTTCATTATGGAATTTACCTATTCTCTTCTCTCCCCAAGAATTTTTTATGATCTTCTCGTTAAAGCGGATCGGAGCAGATCCACACCTCACAAGCAACACACCATGATCCTGCCGCTTGGAGGTAACGTATGGGCAGGAAACTCCACCAATTTATGTCTGCATAAACATGGCATTGATACCCATTGTCCATGCCAAGGCAACGAAAAAATTTTGATTGTCAGTCCACCTTCAAACGCATGCTCGCATCAGAACATAAGAACGGATTGAACATACGTAAATGCCAAGGCCTAGAAAGAAGACAAAGGGCAGGAATTTACCTGCAAGAGGGCCATTTTCCATCAAATTTGCGGCAATTTTCTGAAGTTCGCTACAGATCCAGATATTCTGTTCCTGTCAAATTTACTGGTGCCAGGATTAGGGAGTCCGGCACAAAGACCACCACTCCGCTCGGGTCCAATGTTGAGAGTATATTGAGGGCAGTGCTCATTGGCCCGCCATAGCAATCATAGCCACATGCACCATATTCTTGTGGATCGCGCTACAAATATTACAAATTTTGTACGAGTGAAGATCGGCAATAAAAGGTGAAACTTAGTACAACATAAGTACTATAAAGGAAACAAAACTTATATACTGTGCTCTATTGAAAAAGAGTCTTAGGAGCCCTGAAAACTGAGATCTTACTATATCTTTGTACAAGAAAACAAATATCACATACTTCTATGAAAAAGCAGACTCTCAGTTTTCTTTCGGAACTGATATACATATCTCCATTATGAAGGAGACATTAGTATTAAAAGGACTAAATAGAAAGAGCAAGGCAACTAAATAATGCCAAACAAAAAGATTTAGGATCTAAAAAACTTCAAGAAAGTTCGCCAATAAAAAATGAATGGATCTTGGTCTTATATATACAAACAATTTTCAGAACCGTAAATTCATAATCATGAATGTTGTAATGCATAACCTGGAAGAATTGACTTGGTAAAACCAGCTACTGAAACAATTAGTTGAAATAATATGAAACATTGGATAGTAACAATTTAAAAATTAGAAAGAACTAAATCAGAAACGAAAAGTAAATAGAGGTTCTAATGTAGTTTGATTTAACAAGTGTTTCATTTCGATCCTAATCTGATTAAGAACAACGCGAATAGGGAAATATAAGAGACTAAAGAAAACAGCAACAGTTAAAGCCTATAAAAGTAGGCAAAAGAAGGTGAAAAGTTAAACCTCTTGGTATCTACAAGTTGCTGTTTGCTGAAGAAACGCAACTTCCTTCTGGAGCATCAGTCGCATTAAAAGACCAGCGCCGAATCCTACAACATAAAAACCGAAAGCATCAACTTAAATTCTCGACCTACATACAACAAACAATGCATATGGCGATCAATATCCGAAAAACGCGTGTTGTAACGGTTAACATACACCTGATCTTTGACAATTGTAACAGCGCCATGGGCGCGCCAATTGAAATCGGTAGGGAGATCGTTAGTCCGAAGGATCGGCGCTTTGTGAGCGTCGGCAGGAATAAGAGACGTCTCAAGACGAGAAACTGCCGGCGGACTCTCAAGGCATCAGGTCAATCACCTGAACTTCGTGACGCCGTGGACGACAGAGGAGTCCATCACCTTGTTGAGCTAAACATGGCGGAGGTGAGCCTTTGAAACACGTCGAATCCGCAGTCGTGCTCCTCCAGCATTGCGTAGCTTTTTCCGATAGAAGATGCTCCACTCCCTCGGAGAAGACCTCCCGGATTAGCAGACCTACGGAATCGACGATCAACCCTACTGAGCAAGAAAGAGAAGTGAGAGTAGGATACTCCATTTGATTCAGTTTGTACATAATTAGCAAGTTTATATAGTAGCTTTCAATATAAGAATTTATAAAATAGTTTTAATTAATAAATTTTATTTATATATCAAAATTACTACAAATAAACTTATTTATTAAAAAATAAAATATCAATTTCATAAAAATAATAGTTATAAATTAATTTAATTTTAAAATAAAATAATTCTAAATCTAATTCATTTAGATTTGAATTAATTTAATTTTAAGATAAATATAATAACTAATCAATTACATAATTTTTGGTAAATTAGACTTGAACAATTAGATTAAAAAATAGCATTCAGATGTCAAATTAGATCTTAGATTTCAATAATAATTAACCAGAATGACTAACACGCTGCTAACGAGCGAAATAACAGCTTTGAAATCACTAGAAACATGCTGGTCTCAGCTATGAACAATCTAAGCTCTTTCTCCTCTGATCCTACGAGCCAACTGAATATCCTTTGGCATGATTGTGACTCTCTTAGCATGAATTGCACACAAATTGGTATCTTCGAAGAGACCAACAAGGTAAGCCTCTGCAGCCTCTTGAAGAGCCGCAACAGCGCTGCTCTGGAACCTGAGATCAGTCTTGAAGTCCTGCGCAATTTCCCTGACAAGCCTCTGGAACGGTAGCTTGCGGATCAAAAGCTCTGTGCTCTTCTGGTATTTTCTAATCTCTCTCAAAGCAACGGTTCCTGGCCTGAAACGGTGGGGTTTCTTCACACCGCCGGTGGCCGGAGCCGATTTGCGAGCGGCCTTTGTGGCCAACTGCTTCCTTGGGGCCTTGCCTCCTGTGGATTTTCTTGCGGTCTGCTTTGTACGGGCCATTCTTGTTCGCTGGAGATGAGAGTGTTAGATGAAAGAATGCAAGTTTCCGTTCGACTCTTGGGGAAGTGATGGAAACAGATGGAACATGTGGGCTTATTTATGGTGAATGGAGCTGAAAACGGCGGGAATTTGAAAACTTTCAGCTTTCAAAAGCAGTCGGGATTCGCGTGATAGTGGAATTTTATCCGTTGGATGATGGAGCTATCGACGACTGATAATTCTTAGATTTTATCCGTGTGCGCTTCGAAGGGCCAATAGGAGTGAGTTGTCAGGCGGGATGTAAATTTTGGATATTCAATCTTAACCGTACACTGTTTCTACAATCAACAGTCCAATTTTCTTAAAGAGCTGTGACACGGATCGCTGAATAGGACTACTACTTCATCCAAAGCGATGATGTACTTCCTCCGATTTGGGTCACGGTCCAATAAAACAAGATAAGCTTTGGATTTGCTTAGTCAAATGTATGATATTGATATATACATGAAATCTGTGAACCAAGTTCACTAGTTAGAATTCTATGATAGTAGAATTTCTACTAATAACTTGTGAATATTACACAGAAGTTTATATGAATTTTGATAATAGTATAATAAAGTATTTATATGTGTAAAATATTAAACATTGCTTTAGATAATTTTTTACAAAATATCAATTAATATAAAATTAAATTTTAATTATCTATTATAATTATGTTAAAAAATTTCATTAGGTATATCCTTTTTTATTTTTTATATATTTATTGTAATTTTATTTGCATAATAATTTAGTGTGCTAGTTCTACCAATTTATTCTTTAACCTGCATTACTTTTTTTATTGTCAAATCTGTACGTGGGTCTACCGAAAACGGTCTTTTTATTATGTAGGGGTAAAGCTGCGTACTATCAGACCTCTCCAGATCCCGCTTTATTACGGGGCTTCGGATTGGATGTGAGGATGATTAATTATGTTAAATTTTATTTAATTCTTTAATTTTTATAATTTGCATTTGCACTCAATATTTGAAATTATTTGTAAGTGAATAAGGAGAAAGTTATTTCAAATTTGTAAATTCTGAATCAAAATAATTTAATTTTTTAAAACGACGTTGTTTCAGTTTATAAATTTGAAAATTTTAAAATTAAAAGATGTAATTTTAGAATAATGAACGAACTTGAATTCAATAAATTTTCATATCACATTTGGATCGGATAGTTGATGACGAGGCCCATTATCATCCTACTCCAAGCCATGCAAGTCTTTATTGACGATGTTTAGGGCTTTATTGATGAATATACTGACGTGCCTCATTGAGTGGATGCTGAATTGTATACTTGTGGGAGTGTATGAAATGGAGCCATTATTTTGTCAAAGACCCTCACAGTAGGCATTTCAAATCTTTGTTCTAGTTACTATGATTCAACTTTATTTTATTAAAATTTACTCATATATTTACATAGGGTCTACATAAATATTTGAATGAGATTTAATAAACTATAATAGTAATTCATAACCAGAACAAAAGATCTAATCTCTACCATAGGCTCAACTCAACGCTCATCCGAAAAGAGATCAATCAGGAATCTTCTTTGAAAATTTTGGCCTGAAGCATCTTGTTTTCTTTCCTTCTCTTTTCCAATACCATCTTTACCGAAAGTAAAAATATCATAATAAAACACACACAATACAAATATTAAACATGGGTTAATCAAATATTATTTATATGATAATTCAACTCAACTCTTAAACTCAAACCGATCTAATTAAATTCGACTCAAACTAATAATTTATTGTAATTATATTAAATTATTAATTTAAGTATAATTTAATTGATATCAATTTGAGTTTAAGAGTTAAGTTGAATTATCATATTAGCAACATTTGATTAATCCACGTTTTATATTTGTTGAGTTGTTGTTTTGCGTTTATTTTCTATTTAATTCTTTTTAATGTGTTGAAATTATTATTCAAAATTAATAGAATTGTATCATAATTGCTCTTAGATATTTTCAACACCTTAGATACGAAATTGAATCAAAAAGATGCAAAAGAAATGAAGAAAATCCGAAATTTCAAGTTTGGTAGCAATTCAGTGACTAAGCGTGGGCACGTGCAAGAATGAAAAAAAATCTGCAGATCTATTTTCAAAATTCAAATCCGAAATTTTCATAATCTTTGAAAATCATATCGCTATCTTATCAATGGAGATCAACATCTTGAAGTAGGGATAAGGACTATCTACTGAAGATCAGGAAAGAAATAAGAGTAGAGGGATCGAAAAAGTTTAAAAGGGGAAGAAAGTACTGTTCACGTCAGCCTGAGTTTTTAGTATAGATTTTCGATTTCTGTAGTTTTTCTCTTGGTCGTTCTTGTGTTTTCTGCATTTTTCCTTCTATATTTTTGTATTCTTTAAGAAAGGCCAGGGATGGAGACTTGTTATGTTATTATTTCTTTGATTTCGACTTTTGGTTTAGGGGAATCTTGTTATCACCTATTACGTGTGAGATGTCAATAAAGTTTGTTCATGGATGAATATTAAATATTTTCTGCATTACATTTCTAATTGAATTGATTGATTTCTAGGTGTGCAATTAGGGATTGATTTGTTCAATAGCTAAATTAATGAAATATGACGTTTAGTTTCGTTAATCACAAGAAGCAATTAGGATTGTCTTCTTTACGTTAGAGTTGAAAATTCTAAGAAGATATTCACTTGATTAATTGCATGTCGTCATGTATTATCTTGCTCGTTAGTTTCTTGATTCGTAAAGTTATTATTCAATTGAACCTACGATTGTATTTACGTTGTTGTTTAATAACATTGCTAGGATATATATTTCTAGTCATTACACTTATGAGAAATATCCCCAATGAATGTTTATTAATGATTGAAATTTTATACTCCCTCCGATTCATAATAAGTGTCGTTTTAGGGGAATACACACTTATTAAGAAAGTTAATGAAATATCTAATATATCCTTATTAATTACATGTTAAAGTGCCTTGAAAATATAATCTG
>JAOSBM010000006.1:1754626-1769246 GCA_027568955.1 Erythroxylum tenue
GGTCTTTGTGCATGCATGAGAGTTGTCTCCTACGACTGGGCTTGTTGACTATTGGATTTGGGCCTGGGCCTGGAATTACCGACCCAACCATACAGAATAACTAATCTTAAGTTTAGTTATTCTTTTATTTTTTGAAATAGCTAAAAATACTTACCTCTTATTTTACATATTTTATGAAACGCATAATAAATAAAGATAATCTTTCTTCCTATTATTATTATTATTATTATTATTATTATTATTAATTTATTATTATTATTATTTTTCTCTTCTTATCATCATCTTTATTATTATTCGTATTATTATTAATTTTCTTCCTCTTCTTCTTCTTGTTGTTATTATTATTTAATTTTCTTCTTCTTATTATTACTATTATAATAATTAATGAAAATAACAAGAAAATTAATAATAATAATAATAATAGTAGATACTATAAAGGATATTTTGATCTTTTTGTTAGTTATTTCTTTTGTCATCTCAAATTATGTTTTCAAATCAAACATTTGTATATATTATCATTAGAAATTTTTAGGAATAAATCAAATTAAATAATATCTATTCCATTTTATTCTTTATCTATTCTACTCCGAAGAATAACCATTCTATTTCTTATCTATTCGGCTTATATAATCCACCGTAGCCTTTTTTGTTGTTACTTTATATTATACTACTTTTAATGTTTTAAAAATTAGGTTAAAAATTAAGTAGATAAGATAAGTAATTTAGATTTACAAAATTTAACAAATATTAGATTATTCTAAAACTGATTAATGAATGAATAATGTTAAAAATTCTGAAATATAATTCAAGAAGATCATCCCTGATTTAAAGTTTAAATAAAAAAGTATGTAATAATATAAAACTAATTAGTTTATTTTAATTTATAAAAATCGATTAGTATACGAAAGTTAACCGATTAATTAATAAACTGATTGATTTTTAATAATAAGAGTTGTTATAATAATTCGAACCGAAAAGTTGAAATACAAATCGAAAAATTGACCAGTTCAAAATTTTCACGAATAAACCGATCAAACCAATTTAATTTTTTATAACACGAATTGAAAAAATAATGTAAATATATGTTATATATATTTATAATTTTGAGTAAACTCGCAAATCTTTAACTAAAATGTTACAATTTTTGCATATATTTTGAGGTACAGACCTTTTATTATATGTATGAAAAGTTTACTTTAATGAGCATACAAAATCCAACAATTATTTATAATAACCCTATTAAATCTTCTTATTATGGACTCAATAAATATTCCACCTACAATAATAAGTTGTTTTTCTCATCAGATGTCAACTTTCAAGACCTGCCTTTTAGAAATCTAAGGTTGTGTTTGGTTAAACGAAGATTTATAATAGAATGGAATATAAATAGAAGTAATATTATAAAATTATTGTTTGGAAATGATGGAAGAGTTACTAATATAATATAATGAAATGTTGTTTGAATGAAAAACTTATAATGTAATACAGTATAAATTTTTTTTATCATTTTATATTTCATTTTAAACCTTCTAAATCGAAAGTTTTTTTTTTTTATTGTTTATGATAAAACGTGATGTAATATGAAACCTTCTTCTTCTATCTTAATATATTATAAATCATCATCCCAAACGATAAAATAATATTACATTCTATTTTATCACATTAATAAACTTCTAACCAAACATAACCTAAGCTGATTAATTATTCCCGTATAACTTAAAACTCAAACAAAATTATAAGTCTCATACTTTCGGATGCACATAACCCCTACAAAAAGGCTAGTTTAGAGCATACTATAAAAGATGCTCTAGAAATTGGAAAACACAAGCTTTAAGTTATCTACTAAATGTTGGGTCCGTGTTTTGTGTACCTGGGCGAACTCGGCCCAGCGTACCTCAAGTGAGCACGCGACCAACCTTAATCAGTATTGTCCTCTTTGGTCACGAATTGAACCCGCGATCTTAAGGCTTTGTTGCATTTACATGCACGCCTCTTACCATTGTGGGAACACACAGAACCGAATTCTTGCTTTAAACCAACATTATTATTGTTAATCATACTCGTACCCATTTATTAAAGGAGCTACATATGTAATTTGTTGTTACGTGACTACCTTGTTCCCTAATTAAGGAAACAAAATAAATCAAAATCTTGCTTTAAAACAAAGTTATTGGATGCTAATTATATCAATTTATAAAAGGATAAAGCATGCGGGGATCATAATTAATCATAAACTTGTCTGTCATTAAAAAAATTAATTAAAATTAAAGATATATTGAAACCAGTAAACATAAACTGAATCCCACATACTACTTAGTTTTAAGTCACTAATTCATTAAAACTAATTAGTATCAAAACACATAATTTCTGATTACAACGAATTACTTAATAATTTGTTCAATACTTATTCTATGATGAATTATCTAATAATATGTTTAATACACATTTAAAAATAATAACTCCATTTTTTATATTTATTAAAAAAGTTATCATCGCTGTTTGATGCAAAATATAACTTTTAAGGTATCACTTGGACCGTAATTAATTTAAAGAAATTAATGCATTAAAATTAATAATTAAAAAAACTCAATTAATTCAGTCAATTTAATCTTAATAATTTTGAACCGACTAATTTATTAATTAATCGGTCAGTTTTGTAAATTAATTAATTTTATAAATAAATTATTTTTCAAAATTTTTTAATTGAATTTCAAAACATTCAAAGAATAAAGATAGTCTTTTTTAATTATATTTTAAATTTTAAATTTTAATTTAATTTTTAAAAAAATTTATATTGTATTATATACATTTTTTAAAAAACCTCTTTTCTTGTCCATTTAACTTTCGGACGGAAATAATTTTTAGCTTCTTAGTGGTATCTCTTTCACTTTTTCTTTTTTTATAAAGGCAGAATCATGGCTGCAATTGAAGCCCACTGTAATGCACCCTTTACTGTCCCAGCCATTTTGATTATGTGAAATCTCGTACTTTTTTACCCTTCTGAAAAAATTTCCGACAAACATAAACACAAATATTATTCTTTTCACACGTACAATTTAAGCATCAAATCTCTTGATTTATTTTAATTTACCATCAAAGAATTTAAATTTTAATTAAAAAATAAAACTGATAATAATAATTGATTTATTTATTTTAATTTATAAAATTAATTATTTTACAAAAATCAAACAATTAATTAATAAATTGATCGCTTTTTAACAAAAAATATTATTAAAATAAATTAAATTAAAAATTAAAAATGGAACATAAATATTTAGATAAGATAAATTAGAACATATTAAATATTCCAGGTGATTTCATTTGCTAAAATTCTCCATCACTTACTTATTAATGTGTTAAAAAAACACTCAAAATGATTCTCGACTCATCAAAACCTCGAACAGAAAGAGGCTTTGAAGATTCTATTGTGCAAAATCTACACAAGCTGTCAGGCATGTACTTTGTTACAAGTTACAACCCAGAAAGAGACTCAAGCTGAGCAAAAGCAACGAAAAGATCCAACTGGTCTGGTCTGGTCAGGAAAGTGTCCGACCGGTTCGTACAGGCATGGTCGGACCATCATCTTCAAGACCAGTTTTTTGATTATTAATTGTTAAGAATTATAGTAACATACTTATGAACTTTTAAGAAAGCATTTTGACTTTCGGTCAGAGGAGAGGAAAAGGCTTAAAACATATATTCTTCGTAGACAGTGTTTGTTGTCAGGGGGCCTTTTTTGGAATATAAGAATGATGATGATGGTCTCAATTTAAGGGAACCTTTGGAAGTGGAGACACTTCATTAGGTCAATTTCGCACTAATCTTTCTTTAATTAAATGATTAAGTAAATTCATTTTTTTTACTTAACTTTAAAATTTAAAACTCTCAAATATCCCTTGACTTATAAAAGATTCTTAACATTAATTTATTAACAATGTAATAATAAATTTTAAAAGTTTTAAATATTTTTAAAATTTTAGCATTAAACTATTTAACATTTTTATTTAATTATCTAAACTTTTAAAAACCAAATAATTAAATTTAAAAGTTTATTTTTATTAAAAGGTTTAAGGTTTAAAATACTCAACAAATATTAGACCGTCATAAAATCGACTAAAGATTAAATAAAGTTCAAGAATTTAAAATATGATTGAAATAGATTTTTCTTATTAATCGAAAAATTTAAAGTTTAATTAAAAAAGATATTGGTAAATAAAAATTAATTGACTTATTTTGGTTTATAAAAAATTATTAATTTATAAAAATTGTCTGATTAGTTAATAAATTGATCAATTTTTAAAAAGAGTTATTAAAGTAAATCGAATCAGAAAGTTAAAAACTGAACTGAAAAATTAGACGGTTCAAAATTTTTACGGTTAAATTGGTCGAATCGCTTAGATTTTTTAATCATTGAATATTTTCAAATGTCAGTCTTTACATCGTGAAAAGTAATACATTATTAATAAAGATAACCTTTAAAATGATTTTGTTTCATTTTTTACAAATTAAATAATTGCTTGTGCACACTTAATAATAGTTAAATTAATTTTAAAATGATTTGATTAAAATAAAAAATATTGTGTCTACCTTTAGTTAAACAGCTTGCGTTTAATTTATGTAGTAATTGTTGAATATATAAAATTTCAATTTTTTTAAATATTTAATGATGATTGATATTAGGGACTATTTGATATCAAAATTAGGAAATAAAACAAAATTGACTAATTCATAAAGGAGTATAGTATACTTAACTCTTAAATTTAATTATCATTAACAAGCAAATGTTAAGGACCTTTTGGTTTTACTTTTATTTTTCTGTTGTGTTTTTAATTTTCTTATTTTGTTTTAAAATTAGAATAAAAATATGTTTAGTTGTTAATGTTAATTTAGTTATATTTAATTGCTAATAATAATTACATATTTGATAAAAACTTAAAGATATATTTTTTTATTAATTAAATTTTTTTAATCTCTTACATAATATTTATTAATGAATTATCAATAAAATCATTTTATTTTATTAAAATAAATAATTTTAAAATTAAAATTTAATTTAATCATTAAATAAAAATTTTATTTGAAATTTATTTATTTTGAATATATTTTAAATTCAATTATATTTAGTAATAATTAGTAAATTAATTTTTTAAATTTAATTACAAAAATTAAATAAAATTTTGAATTAAATTAAACATTTATAAATTTTGTTAGTAATTAAATTTAATTATTTAAATATGTAATATGAAATTACAATTTTCATAATTCTTATTACTAAATAGTATATTAAATAAATAATTAATGTATATTTTGTTAATAGCAATTCAAATTATAAAAAATAGAATACAAAAACAAATTCTTGTATTTTCATAAATTTCAAAAACCGGTAGAATAAAAATTAAAAATAGAAACTAGAAACTAAAAATTCATATTAACAGATTTTTTTTACTAAATTAAATAAAAATTTCTTGCGGTGCATATCTCAGTTATTAAGGTCGGGACACTGAAAAGTGAAAATGTTTCTTGCGGTGCGTATCTCAGTTATTAAGGTCGGGACACTGAAAAGTGAAAAGATAAGATTCCTCCTTCTGGCTTCTGCTTTTACGTACACTATGGCCTATGGTCTTAGACTCTTGAGCTGAAGTGAATGTACCGATCTTTTTCTATCTTTCATGAACAAACGGCGGACCTGAGACATAAAGCAAGCTACTTGACCTCTTGAGTATGTGTATCTAAAGACTACAGTCGTCTGAACTCTGAACTTGACGTTGATATTTTTTCTACGCTTGGAAGTTGCAAAATAACACAGGAGAGAACCTCCACCTCTCGCTCTATGATTAGATATAACAACGGATCGAGCTAGACTTTGGTCTTCTATGACCTGAGCTTAATCTTTTTTTTTAATGGATTTTCACGAGGTGTTCTGAAAGAGTCCTAGTTATAAGAAGACGTTTTTAAGCTATCCATATTTAGATTAATCATCGCTTAAATCGGGCCTCAAATTTTAAACAGCTACATATATGAGGGCGGTTTAAACCTGTAACTTTACTTAAATCAGGAGAGCCCCCTACCAATTCACTTGCGCCTTGAAGTTATAAAATTTTTCAGTTTGAGACTGATTTGAAGGTCAGTTAAGCTTGAAAGTTTTAGTTTAAATCTAAACCTGAATTTAAACTCAATCAGCTGCAATTCAATTAGATCTTAAGTATTTAGTTCGAACTTGAACGTAATAGAATTTTGACAAGTATAAAAGTAATTATTTATCAATATACACCATATAAAACGATATAAAAGAATATTAAAATTCATGTTGAGCTTGATTGTGAAGTTCGATTTAAAATTTAAAAAAAGACCTAAATTTTAGCTTAATTAAAACTTTTAAAAAAATGTAAACTCTGCTTTAAACCTAAAATTTAAAAAAAAAGAGTTTATTCTAAAATTTGATCAACTCAAAATAAAATAGGTTGACTTTAGATTACACTGAGTAGGGTTTAAACTCTTTTATTATCCCTAACTCCAATGATTAAACTAATATAGGGTAGACTTAGCAAAAAAACTTCAATTGAACCAATCGGATTTAAAGCCAATAGGTAAAGTTCGATTTGATCGAATCAATTCAAATTCAGAGACAAAAAATCAAGTCATATTTCAAGTTTATGGATACTCGACCTAAATCTAACTTAAACTCGAGATTTTAGACCATTTTAACCCTTCAAAAATTCAATAATTTTGGACTACAATTAATTAAAAATGTAACTCTCTGAAATTTCCTACACATTAAAATTAGAGTTACTAAAATTTTATATGCAAGTTCCTTAAAATTAGATGGTAGATTGAAATTTTAATTTCATATCCCATTCAATACGACGCAGGCAAATAATTGTAATTTCAAAGGTGTTAAATAAGGTCTTTTTTTATCTAATTTATGTATTATTAGATAATTGCATTGAACTCGTACAAAATTAAAATAGTAAGTTGAAAGGTGAAGACAAAGAAATAAAGAAAAAAATATAAAGAGAAGGGAAAGGTTTATAGTGTGGGCTAAAGAAGGTTTCATGGTAGAATGAGAACGAATGGAGTATCCTATTCTGAGTTTAAATTTTTTGTTCAATTTTATGGTATCTTATTCTATTCTATAATTCTTAGCCATTTATTTATGTGGGATGAACGCAAGACCCATATAAATAAATGGCTGAAATTTACAGGACAGAATAAAACACCATAATATTAAAAAAGATCTCGGTCTCCCTATTCTACCCCTCGTGTACAATATCTATCAATGGCGGCCCATTCTCTCCCCTGTGTTTATCATTAGGCTTGACAAGTAAGTCCCGATCTAACCCGACCTGATCCCAACTCAAACAGATTTAACTTTCTTGTGTCCACAGAGGAGCAAAAAGGATGGAGAGAACAATGTGGGGGACAACCCGATAACAATTGAAGAGTACTATAATTAAAGACTTGGACATAATCTCTTTAAAGGGTCCCACACCACAACCTTACTTTGCTCTTACCTACTTCAACGTACTTATACCAGCACCTTCTGCTTAGTTTTCCACAACTTCCAGCCATTTCTCCTTTGTTTACAGTAAAACTCAATCGTTCTCTGTCTTGCTCAGAAATGGCTGACAATGGCGGTTCGGTGTCCACAAGAAGAATGTTGTGTTCAGTCCCTGAAAGAGTGCAGCTTCACTTGGCCATGTTGGCCTTGCAGTTTGGCTATGCAGGTTTCCATGTGGTCTCAAGAGTTGCCCTTAACATGGGCATTAGCAAGCTTGTGTTCATTGTTTATAGGAACATCATCGCTTTGCTTATGCTCGTTCCCTTTGCATACTTCCTGGAAAAGTATAATTATCACATTTCTGCACTTGCCCCTTTGATTGATTACTCATAATCGAAGAGTTTATGTAACCTTTTGCTTCTTAATCATTTCAGGAAGGAGAGACCACCACTTACTCTTAACCTTGCCTTTCAGTTTTTCGTCCTCGCGCTCGTTGGGTACCATCAAATGGACTAACTCAGTTTTCCAGTAGATAAAAAAGAATAGTTTCTTAATTTGACTCGAGCTTTTTGTGTACAGAGTAACAGCAAATCAAGGATTCTACATGCTGGGGTTGGAGAACACTTCACCAACCTTTGCTTCGGCAATCCAGAACTCAGTCCCAGCCATTACTTTTCTCCTGGCAGCCATGCTCAGGTAAGCCTCTGACTCGATCTTCTGTATCTTTTATACATTTGCTAAAGAAGAATCCTGTGAACAAGTTCTGATATTCTTATTGCAGGATTGAGAAAGTGAAAATAAACCGAAAAGATGGCATTGCAAAAGTAGTGGGAACATTCTGTTGCGTAGCAGGAGCTTCGGTTATAACTCTCTACAAAGGTCCAACCGTATACACCCCAAACAAACCTCTCCAGGAACCTTACACACCGTTTCTTCATCTTTCACTCGGAGATGCGAAGGGCAAGAACTGGACACTTGGATGTCTGTTTCTAGTTGGACACTGTCTGTCTTGGTCAGGTTGGCTTGTGTTCCAGGCACCACTTCTCAAGAAGTACCCAGCTCGCCTCTCTATGACCTCTTACACATGTTTCTTCGGGCTCATTCAGTTCCTCATCATCTCGGCTTTTGCCGAGAGAAACGCTCATGATTGGATTTTCACGTCCGGCGGTGAAGTGTTCTCAGTTTTCTATGCTGTTAGTGACTCTCTACAGTGATTTTTCGATTCTGAGAAGCTTCTTTCGATCATTTTGTTTTAAAAGATTAGTAAGTATTGTTGTTAATGTCTGCATTGTTTGATTTTTGCAGGGAGTGGTGGCATCTGGAATAGCCTTCGCTGTACAGATATGGTGCATTGACAGAGGTGGCCCTGTGTTCGTGGCTGTTTATCAACCTGTCCAGACTTTCATTGTATCTTTTATGGCTTCCTTCGTTTTAGGTGAAGAGTTCTATTTGGGAGGGTGAGTCCCCTTGTTCCGAGTCCTGATCATCTATCTCATGAAATTTTAGTCATTTATTTTATTGTACTCACGTGAGACCTATGCAAAACTCACATAAATAAATGACTAAATTTATTAGACACAATAAAACACTACAATATTAAATAGAGAATCTGGACTCCTTTTTCTCCTTCCCACTTTTTCATTTCTCTTCATTTTCATTTATCGCTAGGCCTAGCCCAAGTTAACATAACATAGTTTGAGTTAGATTGGAATTTGAGTCTGATACAAGTTTCTAAGTACAATCATATTTAGTCTGGGTTCAAGTATTAAAAGAATTTGGGCCAAATTCGGCCCATTTTTATCCTATTTATTGCTCGGCCCAGCTTTGGATTAAGAGACTTGGATGTATGTGTGTTTGTGGTTGTACAGGATCATTGGAGCTGTAATGATCATAATAGGATTGTACCTTGTTCTCTGGGGCAAAAGCGAAGAGAAGAAGTTTGCATCAAAGGAAGTGGCTTCAATCCAGTACCCCCAGGAGCAGGTAAACAACAGGACTCAAGGCCACATCAGGACCTCTCTCACTCAGCCACTTCTCCACCAGTCAACGGAAAACGTCTGACCACTCAAATCATGACTTTTGACAACTACAATGTTCATCGGAACAAAACAAAGATTTTCCAACTACAAACTATCAAAAAGACTTGAGTGTGTATTGAAAATTTCTTTTAGTCCCCTTGTTTCTTCTATTTTCTTACTTTTGGTCAAGGCAAGATTTGAGGGTATGAATATGCAAATCTCTAGTGCTTTGTATGTTAAATGATGGTGTGATCTACATTTAAAAAAAAAGGAGAGATGCACTTTATGAATCTAAAGCTCAAAGGTCACTCTTTATATTTGAGTATTGATATATTAATACAATTTTATTTGATATTAATCCCATTTTATGGAGAACTAACTATAGATAAAGAATGCAACCTTTTAATTATAAGCAAAGAAAAGAAAATAAAAGCAGGTTAAGTAGCAGAAATAAGAATAAAAATTAACCCTTCATAATTCTAAATTATGTAACTTTAAGGAGATCAGATCTCTTGTTTCGATTATGTTGTTCTTATCATGTTCCATTAAATCTTATTCACATATTTATGTGAATTTCGTATAAATATATGGATGAGTTTAATGAAAAAGAGCTCGAATGGAGTAACTGGAACAGAAGATTTGATATGAAATTTAAGAGAGTAAAAAACACACTTTTGATCAAGACATCCAACAATAATGACAATGAGTCAAACAAAGCTTAGTCTAACCTAACTTTTTTCTCATTCCGATCCTACTTAAAACTTAGTTAGATTTATATTAAAGACGGATTAGATCAAAATTAAAATGATGTTGTTTTAATATTTATTAATATAATATTATTTTCAAATAATTTAATAAAATAATATTATTTATTTCAAATCAGTTTAGATTAAATCTAATTTTGAATTAATTCTGAACTCAATTAAAATTTCGATTAAATTCAAACTTAAATAAGTTGATTTTAGACTTGGTGGAACCAAGCTTAATCTTCCATCTTTAAACCCAACCCTGTGCACTTAAAAATACTCAAGACTCGTTAGTTAAGCCAATTCAATCAAAATTCTGTACGTGCTGCCCATAAACACTCGCATATTATTTTGTTGTAACATAAAGCTAAACCAGACAAGACTTCAAGTAAGACAACCAAGATCAGATCACCTGTTATTATGAAACATGACAGTAACAGATAATTCGAATCCAGATAATCGAGGTTTGTATCTGATCCCAAGGGAACATCATCGTTAAAAGAGAATAGGTAATTGGGGAAGCACAATAGTCTTATTAACCCTTTTACTTAAAAAAGTGATTCTTTCTAATGTAGAAATATTGCTTTTCCTTTCAGCTGACGTGAACGGCATCAGTATTATCTTATTTTTACCCAACACTTTCATGTCAATATGACCTTATCGTGTTCAGTCCTCCATTAATTCCAAAAGCTAAACTTACCTGTAAATATCTGGCTGTCATGTCCATATAATCAAAGATTGAAAGAGTCCAAACTCGATGCGTTCGCTAAACAACTGAACAAGTCTTCTCATTCATTTGAATTCTGTTTGTTTTGATCTGTTTTGTCCCTTTCTCCTCCTCTGTTTTTTTTGGAAAGAATCTAAGGTTAGCAAAAAGGTTTAGTTCAGTTCGCTCTAAGTTAACGGAATAGGCACAGTCAACTTAATCCTCAAACCAAGTTTACGTAAACTTATCATGGGTTTTATTACATGTCTTAGATAAATTTAGAATACTTGATTTCGGTTCTATTCTAACTTTCGTGGTCGTTTTCGAGGCCGAAATGAACTTCAATATTATGGGAATTTCATGGGAATCATTCATTGACACGTGATTAACGTCTTTCTACAGTATTCTATAAACGTAAGTGCTCTTAACGAGTTAAAATATCTGTGTACTTACGAATAATATGAGCAATTACAGGAAACCTTAACCTTTATATACAACTTTTATATCGAATTTATCTATCATAGGCCCGATATGAGTTCAGTCTATATTAATCGGGATCTATTTTTCTCCTGGACTTTGACCCATTGATTTATATTATTTATTGGGCCACTTTATTACCTTTATCTGGATCAAATTACGTAACTTAATCGATAAGTTATTGAAAAATAAAAAATACAATTAATGATTGTCCAACTTTATAGGAAATGACTAAATTATCCAACATTTTCTCCTTTAGACAATCATCAATTGCAGTTTTGACTCAAGTTTAAAATAGTTTGAAAACTCGGTTAAGTCACACTACCGTATTGGTACCAAATTTACAAGTTAAAACATTTGATCCAAAGATAATAAAAGTCCAACATTCCGTCCTGCAAGGCTTTTGATACCAAAAAATATCAAACACATGTGTTATGTGTGACATAGGTCAAATATAATTACGCATATCTAATAACTTACTAACATGAATGAGAAAATGGAGTGTAGCAAACTAGGATGATACTTGTATAATCTAACATATATCATCTTCGTTTGTAGGTCTCGATTTCTCTAACTTTATGTTAAACTGCATATGCTAAGTCGCAGCATAAAAATCCTATTTTCTCTTACCAAATGTTAATCAACATTAGAGAAAACTTGTTTTCTCTCACCAAATGCTAAACAACATTAAAGAGAGCCTTTACGATCTCTGACTGAATGCTAAACTGCATTAGAGAATCTTTATAAGATTAAAAACTTACATCCTCCTATGTCATGTTTAACTGTATGGATATTCAATTTAAATTGTATATGTCTAAATGACACAGGCTTAAGTTCAATCTGTACCTAATGACCTTCAAAATGCTTAAGATCGACACAAATCTTAAGACTTTCGTATGTATTATGACTATACACAAGAACATTTATTATTGAGGATATAAACATAACCATCTATATTAATACATAATCATAACGTCATAATACATCAAAATGTATAAACATACAAGAAGCAAGTACAACGATCCCTAACTACTACTGTTTGAGGACCTCAACATGCCCATACTGGATACATGTTTAACAAACATTAACGGGTGAAGTCCTTTAGTCAACGAGTCTACTAACATCTCCTCAGTCCTGATATGTTCCACTTCGACGTCACCTTTATGAATCAATTCCTTTGTAGTCAAGTATTTCATCTCCAAATGCTTATACCTGTGATATTCTTATTGTTGTTACTAAACAACACTACAACAAGATTATCACAGTACAACCAAATGGGTCTAACTACCGAATCTACCACAGACAACTTAGAATTCAAGTTTTTGAGCTAAACCTCCTGTGTAGCAGCTCTATAATATGCAACAAACTCTTCATGCATAGTTGAGGAAGTTACCAGTGTCTGCTTGACACTCTTCCACGATACTGCACCATCTGCCAACATAAAAATGTACCCCGAAGTGGATTTGCGATCATCCGAACATATAGCAAAATCGAAGTTTGTATACCTTGTGAGGTTTAAATCGTTGACTTTCTTGTATGTCAACGTATACTCCTTGGTACCTTTTAGGTATCTCAACACTCGATTAAGTGTATTCCAATGATCTACACCTGGGATAGTCAGATATCGACCCAGTAGTCCAACGACAAATGCAAAGTCCGGTCTAGTGTACACCTGGACATACATCAAGCTACCAACCGCACTAAAATGCGGAATATTCCTCGTAATCTCTCTCTCAACTTCATTCTTTGGATATTGTGCCAAAAATAATCTCTCACCATGCAAGATAGGTGTTATAACAGGTCTACAGTCAGCTATATTAAATCTTTGTAACAACATGTCACCATGCAAGATAGGTGTTCTGTAAACTGAGGACAAAAGATATTTTACCGAGGTCCTTCACGTCAAAGTGTTTGGTCAAAATTTGTTTAACTTCATATAACATGGTCAAGTTATTTTTATTTGACTTAAGCAATATATCATCCACATACAATAGTAGGAAGATGACCTTGCTGCTCTTGACTCTTTAGTATAAGCATCTTTTAACTTTGTTTTCCACAAAGCCAAAAGAGGACAAAACCTCATCAAACTTTAAGTACCAATGTCTGGAAGCCTGTTTCAAACCGTATATTAATTTAGTCAACTTACAAATTTTGTCAGTTGCACCATGATCCTAAAATCCTTCAGGTTGCTCTATATAAGCCTCCTCATAAGAAAAGTGATTTTAACGTCCATCTGATGTAGCTCTATGTTAGAATGAGTTACAATTGTCATAATCACCCTAAATGCATCCTTCGAGGATACAAGATAGAAGGTAACATTGAAGTCAACTCCTTCTCTCTGAGTGAATCCCCTGGTAACCAATCACGCCTTAAACCGCTTAACTGGACCCTGTATGCCTTTCTTGGTCTTAAATAGTCACTTGCAACTGACAAGTCTACAATGTTAAGTAAATCAACCAGCTCCCATACCTTATTGTGCCTCATAGATTGCATCTTATCCTTCATCGCTTCCGATCACAAGTCTGCTTGGGGTCCAAAAATGACTTCTGTAAAAGTAACCAGATCTACATTGTGTCCTATATCATAGTATTGCTCACCCAAATAAATTATGCAATCTGATGAGATAGTAAGTCGTCTCTCTCAAATGGTTCTATGCAACTGAATAGGTTCTTCTAACCCAGGAACCTCTGTTTGAACAGTTATAGGTTCTACTATTGTGGGCCCTCCTTCTCTACAATCAAATTTGTAGCCCTTAGAGTGGTCGAGATATCCTACTAGATAGCAACAAGTGGAATGATGATGCAATTTACTCTTATAAGGATTATATAAACTGTACCCAAGGTTTTGAAACCCAGACCGGACGTCGAACCGGAGGCTTTACTGGTCACCGGTTCGACCACCGGTTGAATTGGTGTGACGTCATAATTATGTAATAATTATATTTAATTATATATAAAATTAGTAATATTAAGAATAGAAAAATATATCAAATAATATAAATAAATATAAATAAAATTTTCAACCATCAATCATATAATTGTTCTCAAATAATAAATAAAATATCATCACTAGATGTCAAAATAATTGCATGAACCAATGCAAAATCAAAAAATCCACCAAAAAGTGTCTAAATATTTAATATCATAACCAAATCCGAGTCTAACACATCCATTAA
>JAOSBM010000006.1:1798513-1814499 GCA_027568955.1 Erythroxylum tenue
CTTTGTCCTAAACTTGGTACCCTAGACCATGAAAGACTATTTCTTTGGTTGTTTTACCAACTTTATTACTAATTCTGCATTGAAAGAGGTGTATTTGCTTTTGGAGATGTTGTATTTTAACATCTTGAAGTGTAAAAAGAGGATAAAAGTGAGAATGGATGGATGCTTTTATCCCGGGCCTAACTTGGCCGCCTAAGCCTAGTCTCATATCAACGGGCTCGGCATAATCTAAGACTCGACAACTATTATGAAAAAAATAATATTATTTTTAATTTTTTATTTACTAAAAAATAAAAAATTAAGTTAAACAAAACCGAGTTAGGTTCGGGCCTATTGTCTCAGGCTTGAGCCCAGCAAAAGATGCCGGGCCAGATGATGCTATAATGCGAACCTTCCGATTCAAAAGATTGAAGGTTTAAATCGCTAGTAACGTTGTCAACTTGCAAAAGCCGACATTGGACACCTCTCTCGTCCCCACCAAGAACCGACCACCTTATCACTTTGCTTTTGGTTATCTCCATCTGTACCTTAACCTGACGCCAGCATTGTCGGAGGAAATTAAAGAACCTTTGTTTTCGGTATGCATACATATGAACTTTTAATCAGTCATTATTTGTTTCACCTACCATTTCTAATGATTCAAACATTAAACAACAAAAAGAGAGTTATGATCATTCAACATTAGGCCAGAGAAAGAACAGAAGTAGATTCACGGAAGAATCTTGGAGTAACAGTTTTGAAGTTTCAAACTTTCAGTTTTGTTACTTAAGATAAACCCAATCGTGGATCTCGTTGGTGATGCTAGACATCTGAATTCAGTTGGCAAGAAACTTGGAGATGAGTATAAGGACCAGAAGATTCTGAGCATGAATGAATCTTCTGGTTTTTCTCAGCCATTATTAATGGGTCCAGCTGCTTGATGGGAAACTTTGTTACTGTTTGCTTCTTTTCCAGAATCAAAGGTTTCACCTTTCAAAAAGAAGATATGTGTGTAGTGAAAAACTTTGTTGCATGCTCAACTTTGCTTTCTTACAGTTCTATCAATCATTAATCCACTTGGTTGCCTTTTCTTTTCTTGTTCCTCATCACCAAACAAAGTAATTTGGATACAATCAATGCAAACATCTGTCTATATTGTCTCAGGAAAAAATGTTTCTGACTTGAAATATGTGGTTTGCAGGCTGAATCCTACTTCAGTCTATTGATGGGTCCTGCCAAAACTATCGACAATTCCTGTTCTTTAAGGTCATGTATCAGACTTGAATCGCCAAGAACACCATGTCTTTGAGTCTCCTCTTACAGTCTATCTTTCAGAATCAGAAAGCTAATGTCTTAGGTTTCTTATGACCTCTCTAACTACACACTTCATCTCTTTAACATGATCCTGTAATGTCTTTTACATTTGCAGACAAAGAAAGGTTCCTGAAACCTGAAAACGTGTAAGAGTTTATCAAAGTCCTCAATTATTCAAAAGGTCAAATGAACAGAAAAGGCAAGTCTGAGAGCTTAGCAAGTTGGGACCTTTTTAAGTAACTTGGACCCTGAAATTACACAATCACAGTAAAACACTTAATAAAAAGGTAGCTTGGTTGTTGCACGGAAATCTAGAAAACCTGACAAATACTCAATTAACCTGTCAAAACCGAAGCAGGGCTCGAACAAAGTAACATCCTGGACTTCTTCTTTAAAGATGGTCTCACTAAGTTTCGGATGAGATTTGGATCACTTATTTGAAAAACAGGGGCCCGACATATTGCCGTCCCTGTCAAATCTTCAATCTTTCATGCGCGATTGCAATCTGAGCAAGTATAACAGAACTTTATGATGTTCGTCCATTATTGATGGGGATCTTTCATGTTTTCAGCAACCACGTTCCATCTCTCTTTTCTTTTCCCACTTGTTCCTGCAATTCCTATATAGTTCATCATTAGAGATCCTCATCCCTATCTAAGCAGGCAAGTTGTTTCTGATATCATTGCCATTTACTTGCAATAGACTATATGATCGGCAATTTAAAACTTTAGATTAAACATTAATTACACCGAACAATTATAGTAAAGATCAAAAATGGGTTTGCCATATCATTGATGTTTTCCTTTTGTCTCCCTTTACTTAGATGTATGTTGCATCAAAGCTTTAAGCTTTTCTTGTGTTAGAAGTGAAAAAATGTTTCTTTTCTAAAACAAAATGGGTCAATATATGTTGAAATATAAAAGTGGGAGTTTGTCTCATATTGGAGAAAGAGAAGAAAGAAGATTAACATATAAGTCTAGTGGGCTACTCCTCCTATCATCAATTAGTTTTAGGATGGAATCTCACTTAGACTTGTATGTGGTCTAACTTTCTTTCTCGTGTGAACCTGTAGGCCCATTATAAATTCTAACATGGTATCAGAGAGAGTTGCTCTTATGTTAGTCGTTAACACCTCAAAATGATAGATTATGTCACGTGTTGGATCCACACGTAAAGGGGTGTGTTGAAATATAAGAGTAGGAGTTTGTCCCACATTGGAGAAAGAGAAGAAAAAAGACCAACATATAAGTCTAGTGGGCTACTCCCCCTATCACCAATTGGTTTTAGGATGAAACCTCACTTAGATTTGTATGTGGTCTAACTTTCTTTTTTGTGTGGGCCTGTAGGTCCATTATAAATTCTAACATGGTATCAGAGAGGGTTGCTCTTATGTTAGTTGTTAACACCTCAAAATGATAGATTATATCACGTGTTAGACCCACACGTGAGGAGGTGTGTCGAAATATAAGAGTGAGAGTTTGTCCCACATTAGAGAAAGAGAAGAAAGAAAACCAACATATAAATCTAGTGAGCTACTCCCCCTATCACCAATTGATTTTAGAATGAAACCCCACTTAAACTTACATGTGATCTAACTTTTCTTTTCGTGTGAACCTATAGGTCCATTATAAATTCTAAGAATATAGGACAATATGTTCTTCACTTTCTCTCTTGGTTACGGAGGACCCAATAGTTTTAACTTTATTTAGGTCACATTTCACCACTAACCCCACAATTTCAAGTATTATTATAATCAGATAACATAAATTTTCTGATGATGACGAGAAGAGAGTCAAATGCTCGGTCACACGATCACATTCCAATGATTAAATCTTTGAATAACACGACCAGGCGATAATATGGTGCCACGTGACAAGAATGATTTGAAATTGTGTTTGAACTAAAGGACCAATAATGCAAGGCTTCAGTGTGGTATGATCTCACATATCATCCAACTTATTTCCAAGGGAGAACAAAGAATTGGAAAAGAATAGAGTAGGAAAAAAGATTGATTGCGAACAAGGAGTGAATTAGGACTGGTTCTGATTAATATACAAACAGGCTTGAAATCTAATTTTTTTTAAAAAAAATCAAGTTTAACTTAAAACTCAGTTAACTCGAACCGAGTCTGTTGACTTCAAATTAGATCAACCCAGTTATGACTTATTTGCCATCAGTACTAGTGACCAAATTACTGATATGTGAGAAGAAAATTATGTAAAAAGCAGAGGAAGGAATAGGTTAAGTGCCTATTTGGTTCAGCTTTTAGAGGGGGAATAAGTATTTTTTCTATTGCAAAAGTTTTTTTTTAAGAAAACTGAGTGTTTGACTATAAAATTCAAAAAAAAAATTTATATAAATGATTTTTTGGAAGTTGAAATATAGCTTTTTGAGAAGCTCAAATTTGGAGCTTTCAAAAAAGCACTTTTTCAGGTAGATTTTTCAAATCAATTAATGAGACTATTTTTTAGTTCCTTTTACCTTTATGTTTTACTCATAATTTTCACAATACCCACAAACACATATTCACGTTTATTTTGAGATTTATATAATATTTTTTGACTTTTTTATATGTTTTAATATTTCTTTTTTATATTAGTTTTACTTATATTATAATCCATAAAAAAGATTTGGTAAGATATATTTTTATTTATGTTTTATATGGTTTAAAATTATATAATAATTAATAGATTGTGCTTTGCTTATTGTTTAATATATTTTAAATAATTTTTATATTTTAAATAATTTTTATTACAAAATAAAATATAGTTAAAATTAAAAATATTTTTTATTTTTATGTACCAAACAGCCTATTGTATGAAGCTATTTCAAAAAGCTTTTTTTTAAATGACAACCAAACAATGAATTAATTTCTTAGAAAAGCTCTTTTTAAAAAAACTCTATTAATAAAAGCTCTACTGATATAAGCCCGTTCAAACAGACACTCAGTATCTCGTGGGAGTATGGAAAGGAACACTAAGGTTTTTTTTTTAGTGTTGTACAAAACCTGACCTTTGGGTCCTGAAAGATTGAAATTTCAGGTGCCCTTGGTTGATCTTCTGTTCTTTTATGTCTAAAATTATTGAAAACAAGGACAAGTAGTCAATTTTTGTCTGCAAAGAAATGATCAAAGGAAATGGATAAACAATACAAAAGTTATCCTTTCATCAGTTATCACTATCTCATCAGAATACAATATCAAAACTTGTGGCCAGGAGCCTAATCTACCTTCCACCACAGCTACATTAATTAGTACGCTTAATCGATTGGTTAACAGTGAAGATACATTGAACTCGTAAGCGCAATTTAGATTAAGATCATAACTTGATTGAGTTTTATTAACTAAAACATACGATTTGTAGATTATTACGTGTACTCGATAATTTGTTTGGTACAAATCCGAATGATTATCATCCGTGGATTCACTAATATAACATGAAAACATCAAAAGGGTCATGAGTACTTCAAGCAAAATACAAATTACTCATAATGCTACTCTACCAAATTGTATCTGAAAAATCCGAAGCAATATACTAGTTTGGTAAATTTTTCGATTCTTTTATGATAAACACAAAAAACAGAAAAATTACAAGCATCAAAGATAAAATAAAACTGAGATTTGTTAACACAGTTTGACACGTATTGCTTACATTCTAATATGGTATCAGAGCAGATTGCTCTTATGTTAGTTGTTAACACCTCGAAATAATAGATTATGTCACGTGTTAGGCTTTAAATTAACCCACACGTAAGGGGGTGTGTTAAAATATAAAGTGAGAGTTTGTCTCACATTGGAGAAAGAAAGGAAAGAAGACTAACATATAAGCCTAATGGGCTACTCCACCTATCACCAATTAATTTTAGGATGAAACCTCACTTAAACTTATATGTGGTCTAACTTTCCTTCTCTTGTGAATCCGTAGGCCATTATAAATTCCAACATCAACCAAAATGTCAAAATAAAATAAAAGGATGTGTGTCATAGCTTAGCAGTCTCTGTGTAGAGCTTGTAGATAAGTAGATGATGTCTCCCAGCCAAAACAGGACGCAACAGAGTTTGTGAAGTTGAAGCAAAGTAATGCATTACTAAGTCTTTTGTATCTTTTAAAGACTTTGGTAATGACAATAACCCTTTTTGGTACAAAACAAACAAAAAATCATGATAGTGCCCATTGGCAGAAATATGCAAATTACAGTTTAATCGTGATGGAATTCCAAAAAAAGGTGAATTCTTTTTTAGGTTTTACGCACTTTTTTATTGTTTCTGGTTCAGATGTTTGCATCAGTTTTCAAATTCAAGTCCTTTCCAGGTCTTGAAGCTAAGTACTTAAACTTATTATAATCCTGCAAAGTTTTAGGACGTGGAAAAGAAAAGCACGAGAAACAGAGGAAAAGAAAAAGGAAAAATGCAAGAGAAACAGAGGAAGGTAGTAGGAACTAAGCCAAAAGATAAATGTAACTACCTTTCTCTTTTTCTTTTTCTTTACGTTTTAGGCAATTTTTAATTGTTTCTGGTTCAGTTTTGCTGTTTCGTACATGCAAATACTTAACACTCATCTTAGTCCTGCTAACTTTTAGGATGTGAGAAAAAGAAAGCATGAGAAACAGAGGAAAAGAAAAGGGAAAAATGCTTGAGAAACAGAGGAAGGCTGTAAGAACTGAGAGAAAAGACAAATTAACTCCTTTTTCTCTTTTCTGTTTCTTTTTCTGGTCAAAGAAGTGACCCACCATAAATTGCCATCCACTTTGGTGCTGAAGAAATAATGTGTAGTGAAAGTAGACAGAGATTCCATTTCCTGTAATTGGAATTAATCTGGTGATGTTATTGTGGAAATTTTGCAAGTGGGCATGCTCTGTTTTTTCATATTGGCAGAGGAAAGTTAGAGAAAATGGTAAAAAAATGAAAGGGCAAAGTTCAATGTCATGGTGGGTTTGGTTGGTTTCTTGCTTTCATCTCTCCATTGAAGCCATCCACTAAATAAGCTCTTTGGTGACAATTTTTAAACCCATGAAAAAGAAGAAAGTGCATGGGAAAAATATAGATATCAACCGTGTCACCCACTAGATCCACGAATTATGCCAATCCCATGCTTAACTTGGTGGAGTAGGTGATTAAAATAGCACATAAGAACCTCCCAGTTAAAGAGGTTGCAGATTCAAGTTGCATATGCACTAATTACAAGTTTTGATGTTGCAAAAAGTATATGAACAAATATGTGAAACAAGGGTTGACACTTGGGAAGTTTAACATCTCATGAAGCCATTTTGGGTCAACTAATTGGAAAGTGACATCTAGAAATGGTAGATCTAAACCAAACTTGGTACCCCTACCCCTGAAAATCAATAAGAAAAGATGTGTGTAGGGCCTCTGAAAGGCAACGAAATGACAAAATGACTCTTGAAATTGGTTTCCACTTTGCAAAATGACACCAACCACACAAGCAACTGTGCTTGAGCAGTTAATTCTGGTAATGGGGATGAAAACTGAGGTAAAAACAGAGTACTTCTAAAATCGTAAGAAATCGAGATGGGTTTTCTATTTTAAAGAGTTTCAAATATTAGATACTATTGTTCGGTCATGATCACCAGCTGTAACTGTATGATTGCTGGAAATTTCTTCTCCACCATCCATGCCTAATCCTCTGATTGGAGATTCCTATATCTTTACATTTTCTTTTTTTCCTTTTACTTCCTCTAATTTTTCTGCTTATTCTTCAATTCCTATTCCTTTGATTCTATAAATTGCCTCTTCAAAACCCTATTAAAGCTCTTCACTTCTCTTCTCATTTCCCATCTGGAGCTTGGCTCTTTTAGTTCTAAGCTTTCCCTGTCTCTTTTTGCTCTTTCTCCCTGTTTCCTCTGTTTCTTGGTTCCTCTGTTTTTGGTTGTAAAAACCATTCAAGGAAGTTACAGTCCTTTTTGTATCAGAAACGTAGCTTATCGTTTCTGTTAGGGATCTGAGGCTGTTATTCTGGATAAATAAAGAAACCCTTTTGCCTTCTCATAAATCTTAATGCTTCCTGGTTTGATTTTGATGTTTGAGATTCATGTCTCCAGTTCTCAGTGAAATCCTCCGTTCGGGGTTTATGGTCAGTTCCTCTCTCAGGCGCAGGACCCATCTTGTTCAATCTTTCTCAGTTGTGTTCCTCTACTGGTTCTATGTTTTCTCATAAATAATCTGTCTGTCTCAAGCTGAATCATATATCATAACTACTTATAATAGTCATCCTACTACATATCTACTACAATATCGGTTCTTGGGTCCTGCGTCTTTCGACTCCTTAAGCTTAGATCAAACGTAAAGATCCCATCTTTAGTGAGATTACTAGTGGTTGATTGGTGTAAATACATAAAAACAATATCGACTATGGCGTCTTCTAGTGGGAATTCCTCCTTTTCCACTCAATCTCAGCTTCAAAACTCGGGCTCTGAAGAGGAATTGCATCAGTTGATGGATCAGAGGAAGAGGAAGAGAATGCAATCCAACAGAGAATCTGCGAGACGATCAAGGATGAGAAAACAGAAGCACTTGGATGATCTGACGAGCCAAGCGACACATCTAAGGAAGGACAACAACCAAATCCTGACAAGCATCAATGTCACAACACAACACTACTTGAACGTTGAAGCTGAGAATTCCATCTTAAGAGCCCAAATAATGGAGCTGAACCAACGACTTGACTCATTGAATGAGATCCTCGACTTCATCAACACCAGTAATGGGGTCTACGAAACAGAGGGTGGTCTCCAAGCCAGCACTGAAAGTTTCAGGAATCCATCATGGCATCTCCTGAACCAACCCATCATGGCATCTCCTGATTTGTTCCAGTACTGAAAAGGATTGGTGGCTCTATGTTCATGATTCTCCATGAGTGGACATGAATAAATTTGAGGGATTTACCTTTTCTTTTGATGAAATTATTACAGAATATTGTGTGTCATGTCACGTAAGTAGATAGATTGGTCCAAGCAAGAACATTTGTGCCTGAAGCAGACTACTAAATGGAATTATTTAACAGGACCTACATGTTACCTATGGCTTTCATTGCATCCTTGTAATGATTTGTACTTCAGTTTTTGTTTTATTTTCATTATTTTGAGTGCCTAGATCTGAAATTCAAATCGTATCATATGAAAAAAACCATAATTTGACAACAATATCATAAATAATAAAAGACATAATCTTTAAAAATAAAAATTTATTTAATAGTGATAATTATTAAAAATCATCAAATATTAATTTTGTAAAAGAAATTACATATATGATTATTAAGTAACATGAATAATTTAAAATTTGTTTTTTTTTTCACTGGACGATTAGTTTAAGTCAAAAAAAAATATTCAAGTTAAATTCAAATTTAAAAGAATCGATTCAATTCAATCTAACAACTTAATCAGTTTAAACTCGTTCAAATACAATAACTTTGTTTTGACATAATTTATTAAAATAATATTGTTTTAATTAATAGATTCTTCAACATTTATCAAAATAATACCATCTTGTCTTCGATCTTATTGAACTTTAAACTATTCGAGTTTAATTGAGTTGAGCAATTGATCTGGACCAACATTGTTTTAAAAATTAGATCGAAAATTTAACCAATAAGACATGAAATTTAAAGTTTTGTTGAATAAAATTAAAAAATTTAAAATATTATTGAAAGTGATAGTCCTTACTCATCGAATAATTTAAAGTTTAATTAAAAATAGATTATTAAATAAAAAATAATTGAATTATTTTGATCTATAAAAATTAATTAATTTACAAATATGAATAATTAATTAATAAATTTGTCAAATTTTAACAATAAGAGTTATTAAAAACCGGATCAAAAAGTCAGTCGATTCAAAATTTTAACAATTGAATCGATCGAACTGATTAAGTTTTTTAATTATTGAGATCAGTTTATTGTCATCCCTAATTTAAAATATAGCAGAGTGAAGACATGATAAACCTATAAAATGTCAATTAAAATTTCAAACTTATTAACTTAATTAACAACTTAAAAGGAAGGGTTAATTACCAAAAAAAACCCAAAACTTTCATCAAAATTTCAATTATAGCTCGAACTTTAAAAAGTAGCAATAAAATGTTAAAATTTTCAATTTTTCTCAATTCTAGCCCGAACTTTAAAAAGTAGCAATAAAATACTCAAACTTTTAATTTTTTCAATTTTAGCCCAGCGTTAGTGTTTCTGTTAAGTTTGCTGATGTGACTTGTCACATATTTCAGAAACATTAACTATTAATACACATCAGCCAAAATTAACACAACAAATGAAGATTAATGAAATGACGTCGTTGTTTAAAAATGACTTAAATCAGGTTACATATCCTTGACAACCTTACGCTTTGATTTCAAAATTTTCCTTCGTTTTCAGTTTGTTCTTTCGATGTCTTCACTCTTTGATTTTTAGATTACGCAACCCGACTCTCTCACACTAAGGACATCGAAAGAAAGAACTAAAAACGAAGACCTTAATAGTGCAATATATTGTAATGCGAGAATTGTTTTATGATGTCAAAAGAACAAACAAAAAATAAAGGATTGAGAATATCGAGAAAACTATAGATAACATCGGATTAGAATTTAAGAAAATTGAACGTTTGAGCATTTTATTGCCATTTTTTAAGTTTTGGCTAGAATTGTAAAAAAATTTAAAGTTTGAAAATTTTATTGCTACTTTTAAAGCTCAGACTATAATTAAAACATTGACAAAAATTTGAGCCTTTTTTTTATTAATCCTAAAAAGAATAACTAAAGTTTTTGTATACATTTGTTGCATGGTGATTGCATACGTCACCATGCAACAACTATTAGTTGTTCAATCCACTAGCGTTAGCCATCTAGAATAATTAATTAATTATAACGACGTATTCATCTGTAATTTAATACAACGCTTAACACGTGAATTTACTTTTAATAACATGTCCATCTCTCAAAGTTTACGGGGTGAAGTATAAATAATTAATTAATTAAAATAAGATTGATTAATAGTAATTATAAAAATAATTACAATTATAAAAATTAATTAAAACCAATGATTAAAAAACATAAATAGTTTAATCATTTCATCCGTGAAAAAGTTGAACCAGTTAATTTTTCAATTCAATTTTTAATTTTTCAGTTTGATTTAATTTAACAACATTTATTGTTAAAAATCATTCAAATTATTAATTAATCGATTAGTTTTTTAAATTAATCAATTTATATTAATTACTTAATTTTTATTTAATAATCTCTTTTTTCAATTAAATTTTAAATTCTTTAATGAGTAAAAACAATTTCTTTCAATTGTCTTCCAAAATTTTTTATTTTTCAATCTTTAACAGAGTTTACGACAGTTAATACCAATTGAATTTTTTAACTTTAAACTTGTTGTCGATTTAATTTTTGGTCCAGTTTTTAAAATATTGAATAAAACACTTGAAAATAATAGATATCTATGTAGTATGGGAATAGATCTTCTGTTCCCAATCGATCCCAGCTGTCCAATTTTTGCAGGTCTCATTTATTAAATGGATAGATTTTTATAAAATAAAATAGGCACAGAATAATGGGAACAGGTGATTTTGTCCCATTTGGTGGACATATTATGTCGATAAAAATAACATTTTCACTTATTTTATAAAAGTAAAAAATACTAATGAAATCTTTAAAAAATTAGACACTAAATCGAAAAATCCTAAACGATTAAGTACTTTTGAACATGTTATTCTTAAATTAAAATGTGAATCAAGAAAATATTTGAATCAATCAAATTCTCAAGTTGAGTAATTTCTCTTTTCTTTTTTTTTTTTAATTTATGAGTTGAATTCTAAAGCACTAGGCCGGTGACTACACTTTTACCCTATGGCCTATACTTTCTAGTTGATTAATAAAATCAAAAGATGCCAAAAACCAAATTCCAAGTTAAAAAAAAAAAGGAATCAAAAGATATGATTTGGAACATATTTTAATTGGTTTGCCACAAAAATTCCACGCCTCAAAGTTAATCAGTATCAAATATCAATGCCCACTAGAAGATAATCCAGATGCTGTATAGAAAATATAAATAATTTAATACAAATAGATTTTAAAAAAATCATATTTTAGAGATGTTGATAAGTTAAAGGGTTAATTAAGTAAAAAAAGTTTTTTGCCAATTTTTTAATTATAGTCCAAACTTCAAAAAATAGTAATAAAATACTTATATTTTCAATTTTTTAATTTTAACGTAAATTTTAAAAAGTAGCAATAAAATATTTAAATTTTCAAATTTTTTTAATTATAACTTGACGTTAGTATTTCCGTTAAATTTAAAAATGACCTAAATTAGATTACATAGCCTCGATAACCTTACTGATGTAGTACGTTACGCTGTAAATAATTTAATATAATTAGATTTTAAAAAAGCATATTTTAGAGATGTTGATAAGCTAAATTAAATAAATAAAGACTAGGCGTGTGACAAAAGTCAGAAGACAGACAATTGGAAGTGAACAAAAGTTAGTGGCCTTTGGTCTGTTTTGTATTACTGAATGATTTGGCCTTGGTTCAATGTATGTGAATTTTGTGATTTTGTGATTTTTATGTTTTAAAAATAATCTGAATTTTAATATAACATTATTTTAAAGTTAGGAATTAATGGAAAATAATAAATTATGATATAAAAAGTGCGTGATAATTAAATAATAATATAAAATAGATGATAATATAAATAGCTTATTTTGACTTTTTGCATCAAATGCTAAGAGTATACTCAGAATCTAACTTTTGTGTGTCACCTATACTATGATATCTTGAATTAGAAATAAGGATGATAATAAGTCGAGCCGGGTCTGGGCCTGTTCAAGCTAGAGTCAAATCTGATCGCCTTTGTTGGGGCTCTAGCTCAGCCCGTCTCTAATTGCTTATATTTTTAATTAAAATATAAAAATGGTCCTTTTTTGCAAAACAATATCGCTCTGGTTATATGTGTCAAGTCTCGGGTTTGGGCAGTTCAAGCCTAAGGTTAGGTCGGTCCCGATCAGCTTGGATCTAGCTCGTTGACTTTGAGCTCAATTGTTGTCTCGGGTTATTACCTATTTTTGGCTTCTAGGAAGATTAGAAATTGGAAGGACATTGTCTAAATTGAATATAACCACAAGCATAATTATTCCAAATTATGATTAGCAATATTTGCATATAATCATTGCAATTAGCAATTTTTAAAGGATATATTTTTTTTTTAACGGAGGAACTCGCAGTTGCTTTCCTTTAGATACGCACTGGGTAAAAATTGACTCAATAGCCTACAAATCACGTTAATCGGGTGCTCTGCACTAGGCAATTCCTATACAATGGGCTCGATTGAGAGAGCGTAAGTAGGGTTAATCGAACATATAATCTTTTGGCCTCATACCCCCACTTCACCAACTCGACCACCCCCTAAGGGGCCTTATAAGATATTCGAGTAACTTGATGCAGAGACTTTAACACATTATTTACCATGGTTCTTTTTAATTTATAAATTTTTCAATGTACATAATTTACATTTTATTTTAAAATTTTATTATTTGAAAGATATTAGATTTCTAATATTAAAAGAAGTGCTAATTACACTATGATCTAATATTAAGCCTTCTTTAGACGTACCGAGTTAGGCATACAATACGGATTTCGAATTCAATGATGGCACATTTTCCGCAAAAATTACAAAGTAATCTTTAGATTCAGTTCAGTGGGGAGGACTGAGTCTTTGAGATGCCACTGCACTTATCATAAATTGGAGATGCATTATCATAATCAAATCATTTAAATATCATTTGAAACTGATACGATTCCGAAAGGAATGGGCCTAAGTGATAGGGGAAAAGAATTTTATACAAAGAGAGAGTTTATTTTAATGTTTTAAAAACTTAATCAAAAATTAAATCATAAGAAAAGAAATTTAAGGTTTAATTGGCATTAGATTGTTATAAAATAGATTAAAGATTGAATAAAATTAAAATTTTGAAATATAATTGAAAGAGATTTCATTTTGAAACGGATGATGGGTACTCCGCACTAGGCAAGCCTTATACAACAGGCTTGATCGAAAGAGTTTAGGTAGGAAGAATCAAACGCAAAACCTTTTGGCTTCATGCCCCTCCACTTCATCAACCCGACCACTCCCTAGTTGATTAGAAAAAAATTGTTAAATAAAAACTGATTGATTTATTTTGATTTATAAGAACCTATTAATTTACAAAAATTGACTAATTAATTAATTAAATTTTAATGATAAGGGTTATTAAAATAAATCTAACCAAAAAGTTGACTGATTCAAGATTATTAGGTTGAAAGTTTTTTAAATCAATGGTTCATTTCATTACTAAGATTTTATTATTGATCACTTTAATCAAGTTTGTAACATAATCCTATATTATTTATTCTTTAAATAATTTATTTAAAGGATGTGATTTATGAATTATCTCATGACTTCATAAAAAATTTGTTGACTTTAACATTAAAAATTTATTATTAATCACTTAAATCGATTATGTCATATTGTCAGATAAATTTAGCGAAGTAAATTCTTTATTAGTTAATTCTACATTGTTAAATAGATCACATTTTCAGATAATTATTTTTTAATTAATCAGAAAATGAGTCTCACAGTTACGTGACAGCAGGAACTACTATTTATACTTTTCAGAAAGTAAGCGTGACAATGAGATTCATATTTATATATTCTAGATACTGAGACTCACTTGTTATATGACAGTGGAGTCACTTTATATTTAAAACTAACGCGTTTAACTAAAAGTTTATCTCGTTAAATTTTTCACCTATTTAGACTCTGTTTTGAATGTTTTGAAAACGTTGAGGTTCAATTTGAACGCTCAGAAACGTTAAGCCTTTTTTTCACTCAATTTTGAGTCTCGTAAAAGTATTCATTCTTCACTTCTCTCTTTTTTTTTTTCATTTTTTCTTACAAACTTTTGAAAGAAAAATTGGACTAGTATTTGAAGAATACACATGTAATGTCAAACAGCAAAATTTGTGGTTCAAGAGAAGGGAATCCAATACCCAACAACTAGCAAAAGAGAGGATAAGTGGATGAATTTAGATACATGGAATAATACTTATATATATAAAAAAGATGAATCATCCATAATAGGAAGCAAATGAATGGTATAAAAATGACCTATTATGCTTTTGCCTTTCCATATTTGTATTCCATTCATGGTCATGGGGTGAAGAAATGAAGAGGGAATAAAATGTCTTAGCATTTTTAAGTAGCATGTGATTAAAGCATATACTCATCCACTAATGAAAAAGGTTGAGAAAAATTGAAAAACGGTGCCGTTTTCCTTTTTGGTAACTTAGTGGGTTAAAACCCATTAAAAGAACACTAAGTTACCAAAAAAGAAAACGACACCGTATATATATATATATAGGGACGGAGGTAGGTGGGGACTGGCCCCCATCTCCAAGATTATTAAATAATTATATATATATACATGTATATATATATATATTAGGACGATGTTATTTAGAGGTTAGTGGTGCACTGAGCCCACTAAAATTTAAAAAATTAAATATTTGAGTCCCCTATCTTAAATTCCTGGCTCCGTCACTGTTAATATATATATATATATATATATATGATTTGAGGTTAATTAGTGGATTTTATTATAAGAAAAAACAATTAAAGTTCATGGTGTCCACTTACTAATACGGGCAAGGCATGATTTAGATGAAAGAATTTCAAAACCTCAATTAAAAAAATGCCTGTCATCATTATCGATGTTTTAATTTTTAAATATCGAATCGAAAATTAAACGGTAAGACAAAAAAGTTTAAAGTATAAAAGGTTGAATCAGATCGTCATAAAACTGATTAAAGATTAAATAAAATTAAAAAAATTGAAATATGATTGAACAATACTGTCTTTAATTTAAATTTTAATTGAAAAGAAAAGACGTTAAATGAAAATTAATTAGTTTATTTTAATTTATAAAAATTAACCAATTACTTAATAAATCGATCGATTTTTAATAACAAATGTTACTAAAATAAATTATACTAAAAAGGTAAAAAATCGAATCGAAAAATTAACTAATTCAAATTTTTTATAATTTAGTCGCTTGATATAGTTCAATTTTTTAATCATAGGTTAATATTTTATTGATATTATTTGAAAGAGTTATATAAACTCTCAAAGTATCGGTCTTCACGTATATCAATATTAATGAAGATAATTTTTTAAGTTAGATTAAAAAATTTAAAATTTTAAAAATTGATAAATATATATATATTTTTTAATTTATTATCCCTTTAAATTTCAAGCTTCTACTTGAGCAAGATGGCGTGGTGTGAAAGGGAAAACCGAGAATGACGTGAGATTACAATGACATGCACACATAAAACCTTATTCTAATCAAAGTGATTGAGTGCAATGAGAACCGATGTGCTAGTCGCTCCAAACTTGGGTAGGTTACGGCTTGCATCAGCTACAACGACAAGCATGATAAGTTGATTTATGTTTTGTAACAAACATTTTCATTGGTTTTATAAAATACCGGTGGCTTTAACTTTGTCTTTTTTTTTTTTAATGGTTTCTTTGCACATTGAAAGTGGATAAGATCGCGTAGATCTCCTATTCCGAGTATGATGTTTGTATCATGTTCTATTAAATCTTATCCACATATTTATATGTATTTTGGTTGCTTTTAAATTTTTTAAT
>JAOSBM010000006.1:1814599-1837677 GCA_027568955.1 Erythroxylum tenue
ATTAAAAAATTAAATAATTAATTTATAAAAATTAATTAACAATAAAAATTATTAAAATAAATCAAACTAAAATTTTAAAGTTAAACAAAAAAAATTTAACGATTCAGAATTTTTACGGTTAAACCGGCTAAACCAATTTACCAGCTCTACGGTAGATGTTCTGAACTCCGAGTTTGTCAGCCATCCACTTTGCAAATATCATCATCCACAGGCCGAAAATTCAATCAATAAAGGATCAACCGTAGAGGGCATTTCTTCTTTTTCGGTAAAAGTTCGGATATATTTCAATCTATGATTGGCCAATTTCCATGAAACCATCAATGATTAGAGCTGAGAATACGTAACATGAACACATTGTTACATCAGTGGTAACAGATTTGGCGGTAGAAGAACCATACCTTGAGAGTTTGAACAATCTGTGTTTAATGAAACATAACAAACTAGGGAAGACATTAATCTATAAAGCCGTGGGATGATCAGTAACAATGTCGCTAAAAGAGAAATAGTCAATGGCATGCTTTATATTCAGATAGCAGAAGAGGCAAAGAGCCCCTTTTGAGAATCTTGATCGGGCATAAACAAAGCAGCTGAATTGAATCCTTTATACAAAAACTTGCTTTCAATATAGAAGCATTCATTTCTGCAGTCAGTTGTCGAATGAAACGGCCACGAAATGGAAAGATCTTATAGTTTTCATCCTTAATCATAAGGTATTTGGATGTATGCTGCATCGCAGGCAAAAGGGACGTCAGCATACATACCGGCAAGAGCACACCGTATGCACTCCAAGACCGTGAATAGGTACCCAAATGCCACGAATGTCCAGAAGTGCATACCCAGTTTACCCCAATAAGCAGCAAGCGGCATCCAGCGGCTCACGGTTCCTATCACCTGGAGAGCAATCTCTAACAGCATGCCCATCACCACATGAAATCTGAAGAAGTGTGGCCACTCCTTCCTCCTCACAACTCCAAGATATGCAACAAAGAAATATGCCATCAAGAACCAGCTTGGTAACCTCCCAATGGCTCCAAGGAATGGATAGGTCAAAAACTCAAAGTTTTCGAGAAAGGGATGCAAGTGGTATGCTGTCTCGGCATACATCCATGTTTCATGAAGAGGCATTAGATAAGGAAGGCACGCTAAAGTCCTCCACCACCATCTAGGTTTTCTGGTCATTGGTGGATACCGGAAACTGGTAGGCACATCCTTCGAGGCTCGAGGACAGGAATAAGACCTACATCGTCTTGGTAATAGGGGAATGGCATGAGAGAGTCCAATTAAATTGCCACCTAAAAGTGGGCTTGAAGCAGAAGAAAGATATGAAGATGGCACACCTGGTATGAAGAAAAAGAATTAGGCATAAAGATTGGAACATTTCAGATTCTCCACAGATTTGGGATTTTCTTTGAAGTTTAGATATGAGTCAGAATCCTTGTTCAATAATATCCCTCCAATTAGCAGGAATACGGAAAGAGAAAAGAGTTAAAATCCGACAACAATACTTTCGCATACCTGTAAACAACCAGGATTTAGTTTCCATGAATCCTCTACATGAATTCCTGACACTTGACAGTGCTGCCTTGGCAGGAAAACACGGAGCACACACAGAAACCAAGTAACTAGGCACATCCTTACATCCCCCAGTATTTGTCAAAGCACATCCAACATTCATTGTGCAGCTATTTGAAGTCATTGGCACATACCTGGATCACAATCATTCAAACAATATGACGCAGACGCTAGAATAACCAAGTCATAGTTGTTTACAAAGGATCAACAGAACGTAGTTACGCAGAAAAGGAACACCTGGCCCACACGGATTACCAATTCCCAACCCTTTACAAATTCATCTTCTTGATGACAAAAGTTGCAAACTTGTTTGAAACGCATTAACTGTCGTCTGCCATGTAATTACGTCACTAATTTCACCAATTTAACTATACAATTTTCAACAGAAAAAATGAACAAATAGATGCATTTCTTGATTGATATGATCTTCATCCATCATCAAACAAAAGCACCCACAAGATACTTAAAAAGATATAGAAGAATCTTGCTGATTACCAAATTATGATACAGAAATATGCAACACTACCTAACAACAGAAAAGCCACATTCCTGGCACGTTTCTTGCTTAAAACGCACCAGATTAAACGGTTTTTTTCTTTTTTCCTTGAAGAATACTAAAAACCATGGTCAAAGTCAATCACTTCAGAATAATACCACTTACAAGCCACAAAACCAAAAGGGTATACACTTCCTTAATATCATGTTCTAAAATTATGTCAACATAACCTATCATTTCTCTGAACTCCAACCAATCACCACAAGAGAAAACCATGACAAGTAGTCTCCATATCTGTACATTAACAAGCAAGAATGAAACTTTCTTCTTGAATTAGCCTGGGAGAGCGTGAAAATACTTACCTTGACTCCAAATATCGAACCTTCCGTTCACCCGAGAAGACGAAGGCGTTAGCTCAGTAGGGTTTTGAAATTGAATTGCATCATCATTCCCTGGTTTCACTAATTCTATCCTCGGCTTTTGTCCTAACATGTGTTGTCCCTCACAGGCCCAATTCCTATGGGCTTATGGCTCAAATTCGAAGTTCTATGACATTACTGCATCCGATCAGATAATACTTACAAACTTAAGGTCTCGTATCATAATCAGCAATAAAAAATAAAAATAAACAAATAGAAATTAAAATAATCAGCAATAAAAAATTAATATTAAAATTAGAAAATAAAAAAAATAAAAATTGATAATTAAAATAAGAATAAAATTACTAATCATGCGTTATTAAACAAAGTTAATAATTATATTTATATTTGATATTAAATATTAAAAATGAGAATGATATTTTTTTACTCATGTTTAATTATTATATAATTTATTTTGTACATTTATATTTTATAAATAATTAATAATTAATCAAAAATATTCAATGATTTATAAAACTATTAATTTTTAAATAATCATGAATTATTTTTATAATAAGAATGAAAGGATTAATGAAACAAACTAAAATAACTATTAAAAATAAATATAAAATATTCTGATAAAAATAAATATCTTGATAATATTTTAATAATATCTTTTATCTCTTATTCTGGATTCTAACTTATACCCACGCTTTCGTTAGAAATAAAAGTTCATTCCTTATTTTATAAAGGTTGCATTATCATTTACACCTCTTTATTACTGATTATTAAATAAGACTAAAAAAGAGAATGAAATTGTAAATATTTAATCACTTAAATTTAAATTATTAAATTATTAAATAATTTATTTGAAATACGTGATTTACAAATTATTATGTTTATTTAATTTATTTAATGCAAATTTAAAAAAGATAGTTACATTCTATTATAAATGAAATTCGTATTTACATAGATTTGGCATAAGATAATATAAATAACTAGGTTATTGTTGATTTGCCAAATCATATTGATGAAAACAAATCAAGTTGTTAGTTTGCTTGAGAAGGAAGACAATCAAAGATTAATTTGTAAGTTATGAACTTATGATGAAACACAATAAGCATGTCCTTTTTTAATTACCATCAATAACAAGGTCAAATTACCTCCTTTAGCAAAATTTTTCTTTTACTTCACTAATAATTGCCTTACTTTTTATAATTTTTTATAAATGTTAAAAACGACATCATTTTTGAAGTAACGATCAGCTCGAAAATTTTTGGCTTATGACTCAGTTAATTCGGGTCAAAATTGACATTCCTAAATTTAAATATAAAAATCAACTCAAAAATGGCCATGATTGAGTTAACTTTTCAAAATAATGTTGATTTAATTTGATTCGAAAGTTTTCCTTCAAACACGAATTTGTCCTACAAAATGCGTTAATCATTTTGCACGATTATCTCACTTAGCAGTGTTAAAGAAAGATTAAACTTTATCCGGTAATTGTCAACCAACTTACGTATTCTCGAACGTCTCACGATCCTTGCGGTGTTTCACTAATTTACTATTTGAAACATTATTAATTTTAATAAGAATTAATCATAAGTCAGTTCGAATTAAAATTTTGAAATAAGTATAGAAAAAGCTCAAAACCTATTAAACTAGGCTTTAGACTCTTTCCTAAATTTGAGTTTTTTCAATATTGGGCTGAATTTCAGTCGATTTAAAATTAGAAAAATTTAAAAAATGACCAAAATGTTAACTCTATTTACAGTTAAGCCCTTCGGTTAAAAGCTGTTGCGATGAAGAGAAGAAAAGGACAAAAATAGCAAAGCAATAGTAATTTATTGCTATTATTTGTAACCTTATTCACTTATACTAGTTAGTACTCACTCATCACTTCCACCTTCTCTTTCTCTCCTCTAAAGCCGTTATAAACGATCGCCGCGAAACCTTGCCGCCATTCTCTGCCGCCGGGAAACCTTCTCTACTCTGGTTTTCAGTTTTTCGTCACCACCAGTTCTTGTTTAGGTCTATAATTGAATCATGATCTGGCGAGATATCGATTTATTGGGTTTTTGAAGCTGCCAGCTTTCAATTGATTTTGAACAAACAGGCTCCTCGTGAACCCTAGTTTCAATGTGATTTTGGATTATTGGATTGTTCCTTGTCGTACGAACATTATCGTTATTCTTAATCTCTCGCTTCAAGTTTGTTTCCTTTTCTTTTTGTTGGCTGCGTCTTATTACTTGACTTGTACGCTTTTTTCTTTTCTCTCTTTTTTGAAACAAAACAAAGTGTGGATTTGTTTGTTTACAAGTTCGAGTGTTGCATTGTTAAAGAACGTGAAAAATCGTTAGCTGATATGAAGAGTTAACGTATGGAACCTTGAATCCCGCTGCATGATCTTCAAAGACCTTTTGATGTTTGTAGAGATGCTGTTAGTTTAATTGCTCTCTGTTTTATGTTCACAATTACTGCTCAGATAATACGAGTTTTGTTGTACGCAGATTTGAACAGAGCTTCAAGCGTATTGTTTATGTTCCTAGTAATTGGAAAACTCTAGGAAGAATCTTATGGATAGATGCTTTAGTCTTAAGGCAAGGACATGCATTGTTGTTCTAATTGTTTTACATTGTTATGAGACAGTCCATTGAAGTGTCTAAGCAAGTTTTCGTTTTTCTTACGCTGTTAAATTCTTTAAGATCTTAAGTTATATTCGCAACTATTTTATTGTTTGCATATATCATGATAAACCCATTTGCTTCCGTGATTTGTGAGTATATGTGAATTTTTGGGGTTTGAGTTGGATTCTGGAAAGGTTGTTTTGCCATGTTGAATTTTGCTTATGCATTGAACTCCCAAACTTATTTGTTTTGAGATTCGAGCATTTTTCTCCTGCATGTTTCATGGGAAGTTCATTAGGATCATATATGGAACGGTTATTTTTCGTTTCTTCAGGGTGATAAGGAATTGTGATTCCTCACTTAGGGACATCAAAAATTTTTCATTTATGTTTTTGGAACATATCAACGTTTTTCATTGTTGATTGTCATTGATTTATGTTCATTCCTTTGTCAGATTGTCAAATTCTAAAGAAATGTCTTTCTATTCTTCTACAGGGATTTCTAGTCTTCTTTTGTGGTTGGTTTCCTTTTTGCATCTGAACACTAATGGGAGCGGCTTGCTGTACTGCGCCAAAAGATAAAGAACACATAAATAGACATAGAATTGACACTTTGAATAAGTATGCCAAATGTTCCCCATCATGGAGCTTCCCTTGGGAAAATCGAAAGCGTGTAGCTGGTGAAGTTGAGGACTCTTCTCATCCAAAGTCTCGTGGAAATAGCAGAAGTCTTGGTGCCGAGATTAAAGTTCCAGTAGCTTCTGATCAGCAAAATCATTCTGAGGGGAGAAGTCAGCGTGACAGTTTGGGAACTCCTGACATAGTTGAATCACCGGTGCATCAAGGAATAGGTATGAATCTAACGTGTCAGCCTTCAAGTACATTTTTTAATCTCATTTTATTTTGGATAATAAAGCCTGACCAGTGGGGGTGAGCCTTGGAGCAATCGGTAAAGTTGCTCCTTTGTGACCATAAGGTTACAGGTTCAAGGCACGGACACAGCCTTTTTGTAAAAGTACAAAGGGAAGGTTGCGTCCATTATAAACTATTTTCATGTTTAATAAGTTGTTCGGATTAATCTAGTATAGTTACCCATTCATTAGATAGTACAGAAGCTAACGACAATAAAATCTATATGGAAGTATTACAGATTACAGAATGTTTTGTAATTCTTTGCTATCTATATGTGCAAGCTTTGGTGTCTGCACCATCACTATGTTAATGTGGAAAACTTGTTCTAGGATGTGATGTTCTTTTTTCCTTGGTTTTTTATTCTATTCCGTTCACAGTGAACAATTTCTTGAGCTGACATGATAGAGATTTTTGCTAGTTGCTGTTATTAATTACAGTCTACTGCATTCATTTCCTTTTGATTGCTTTTTATTTCGGTTCCTCCCTCTTGCTGCTTAAAAGATAGACACTGGTCTTTTAGATTGAACATTGAGCATATTCTGTGGACACTGAAACTTCTAGCCTCTAGTTTATTTTTAATTTTGGTGCATAAATGCTTGCTCAGTAATGCAATTGTTATCTGGTTAGCATTGATCTAGGAAATACCATTTTTTAGATACCACCTTATCAACTAAAAGTTGTTACCTTGTTCTTAGACTATAGTATAAACATTTATGTTATAATTATCAACTGACAATTCTGCAATTCAAGGTTTATAAATGTTTTTATCATTTAACGTAGTTGAAGAATTAGTAGAAAGTTGATGTGAAGGAATTTGCATGCAAATACATGTTTACTTTTAATTTTGTGCATTGAAGATTAAAATTTTCAAGCTTAGTTTGATCGTTTCATTTTCTTTTTGGTACTTAATCATTCTAACACTCTTGATGCAGATATATCTTTTAGAAGCAGCAACCTGGTTGAGGTGAGTTTTGACCTTTGAATATATGAGAAGATTCCTGCCTTCCTCCTCTCTTGTCTAGAATTTTTGTTTTCTCTGTTGATGAACGATCTTCCATCTCTTTACCGTTGACTTTCTTTTAGGTAAACAGCTTGGCCAAATCGCTTGATGCTAGTGAATTATCTTCATCAAAGCTTTCATACACCATACCTTCTCCAATTCCAACTCATGTTCGTGATCCTATCCATGGTCATCTACTTCATCCTAACACAAACTCTTCCAGACGGTCTCAAATTTCACCTAGATATCATCTATTCAGGCAGACTTCTGATAGTCCACTTGCAGGAATGAAGTCACCAAATAACTATGAATTATCTGAAGGAAGACCATCACTTGGACTTTCTTCTGGTAGCCATAACTTAGTCATTGGTTCACGTGGAGGATCTTCTGATTGTTGGTCAATAAAAAACTTTTCCGAGCTTGATGCCTCTTCTCAAAGAGAAAGGGGATCTTTTGATAGTGAACAGTTTGGCTTTGGCTTGAGCAAAATAGGTGGTGGAAGCAGCAGGTTCTCACGTTCTCCCTCCTCAGATCTATGCACTTGTGCAGCTTGCTCAAAGTTCTTGAATGAGAAATCTCAGTGGCAGAGCTCTGTGGTTTCTGTGCTTGTATGTGGTCATGCATACCATGCTGAGTGCTTAGACATGATGATAACAGAGATAGATAAATATGATCCGGCATGCCCGATCTGTAAGGAAGTAGAGGAACGAGATTTAGCAATGTCCAAAAAGACTTTTATAACTGAAGCTGATATAAAAATTAAGATCCATAAAATATTAAGAAACCAGGTTATAGATAGTTCTCTTGACAGTGATTCTGATGATTTTTATCATGAAAGAATAGCACACAAGATGGAGGCTCACCAAGGACAGAATTCAGTTCCACAGCAGGGAGGTCCTCTGTAAAGCCATTCTTGAGAAATCACTCCTCATTTGAGTCCAGATGGAGTTCCTTAGTAGAAAAGGGTTCCTCCAAGAAGCAAGGTATTTGCACACCAAATCATAAAGATTGAGAATCTTAGGATTTGAATGTTAAATTTCTGTCTCTTGATTATCCCAGGAGTGATGCCAAGTTGTTTAACTAGTTCTAACTTAGGCAGATTTCTTCATTCTATTCTTCTGTTGTAATGGGGTTTTGCATCACTCTGCATGCAGCCTTCTTTTTTTGTCTTATAGAAAAGAAAGATAAGGAAAAAAAAAAGAAAAGAACAATAGAACCACGCCATTTGATCTGTTAGTTTGAGGAAAAGTTTTAGGAATATATTTTTTTTATTTTTTTCATATGATATTGAAGCAGCATCTTTATGTGCTGCTCAATTCACAACTTGTGACATTCTTGCGCCATTAATGAATGGTAAGACTAGTTCTACATGCGAATGGTATCATTATTTGCTCAGTAGAAGTTGTATAGGATGATCAAAGTGCAGTGCAGAATGAAGTTGATGGGAACGACAACATTTGCAAGAGACCAAGGCTTTGAGACAAAGGTGATAATTTTATGATTTTGTACGACTGATTCTTTTCTGGAACTGGCTTATCCTGTAGTTTGCTTATGTTAACATCCATTGATTCACATTAGATAAATGATAGAGTAAGAATTTTGAGTAGGGGAGCAAATATGGCAATCGACTGGTCCAGTTGGGCTCGAAAAGATGTGTTAGGCCTGAGGATCTAAGATCAAGGCCTAAAACTCGATCAGGCTATATATATATATATATATGTATTGAAACATACCATCCATTTTTTTAATAATTAGAATGAGTTTAAAATAAATGGTTAATTCCATATTTGGAAGTTAACTTTTGAAGCTAATCCCTGAAAACTCAATACAACTTTTCACAAAGCTATTTAGATCATAAGACTAAACCAATGTTTTAAAAACTGGGCCAGAAGTTAAACTGGTAAGACAAAAAATTTAAAGTTTAAAAGGATCAACCGATATTAGACAGTTATAAAATCAGCTAAAGATTAAATAAAATTAAAGAATTTAAAATATAATTGAAAGAGATTTACCAAAAAAATATAATTGAAAGAGATTGTTCTTATTTGTCGATGCATTTGAAGTTTAATTGAAAAAAGAGATTGTGAATATTAATTGATTTATAAGAACTTATTAATTTAAGAAAATTGACCGATTAATTAATAAATTTATCAAATTTTAACAATAAAATTTATGAAAATAAATCAAAACAAAAAGTTGAACAACTCAAAGTTTTTGCGATTGAACTAACCTAACCGGTTAATTTTTTTAATCACTGGATCGAACAAAAACAAATTCAAATAACTTATATGAAAATTCTCTAAAATCAAGCCTACTTGCTAAAATTAGATACCTCCTTGTAATTCTTATATGTGGATCTTAACTAAAAGATTGTAGAATTTACGGCCCATTCTGAGTTAATTCACAAATTCATAATTTTTTAAAGACTAAAAAAAAACTATTAACTCTTAGTAGTTCATCAGTTATAATAATTTTAATCTAAATTAGATAACTCATTTTTCAAACTAAATTTTAGATAATTTTAATCTAAAATGGGTCTAAAATTATATATATTGTAATAAAAATCATATATATATATATATGACGAAGCTTGACTTTTTTTATTTGAATATTAGTACAAATCAGTATTTTAAAAATTGGACCGGAAGGTAAATTGATAAGATTAGAGATTTAAGATTTAAAAAGTTAAGTTGGTATTAGACTGTTATAAAACTGACTAAATATTAAAAAATTAAAGAATTTAAAATATAATTTAAAAAGATTGTCTTCGTCTATTTGAATAATTTGAAATTTAATAAAAAAAAGATATTGTTAAATAAACATTAATTGATTTATTTTGATTCATAAGAACTTATTAATTTACAAAAATTAACCGATGAGTTAATAAATTGATTAATTTTTAACAATAAAAATTATTAAACTAAATCGAACCGAAAAATTAAAAATTGAAACAAAAATTTGAACAGTTTTTAAATTTTTAATCATTAATAGGAACTCGACATTGACTTCGATCAAGTTAGACTTTTTTTCCTATCCTATCCCTAATTCAATATCTCAGAGGAACGAACTAATTCATAGCACATTTTCAAGTAACAACCATCTGCTCATTATCTTATTCTTTTCTTTTGACTTTGTTATTTCTTCGCATATAAGAAACATAAAGCGTTAGAGTCGTGTGAAATCAAGAAATAATTCTTGCTGGTACAAACAGCGATATGCGAACCATCTACATCCTTTTTTTTTTTTTTCCCCCTTTTTAAGGTTAACCTCTTTTTTATTTATTCTTCTTTACCTTTTTAATATACAAAAATAGAAAATAATAAATTAAAGCTAGAAATTAAAAAAAAAAAGAAACAACAAAAGTAGCGTAAAACATATAAACACACATAAAGAAAACTAAATATAACCATATTTAAATATAATCATTTTGGAAACAGTCTTTCTATTAATTAGGAATAAAGCTGCGTACAATTACACCTAAGATCTCACATATCACCATGATTCATATTAGAAAGGAGTAAGGGTGCGTACTATTAAACCTCTTAAGATCTCACATATCACCAGAATTCATACTAAATGTTGTTGTCGATACTTATTAACAATGTTTTAAAAAGGAATCAATTTGATCAATTTAACTACAAAAATCTTAAATCAGTAATATTTTAATTCTATTATAAATCTGTTTCATTTCATTTCATTAATTAATATCCATCCATATAGCATTAAGTGTTTGCATAAAGAAAACTAAATATAACCATATTTAAATATGGAAACAATCTCTCTATTAATTAATTTATAGGTAAGACTGTGTACTATTAAACCTTTCAAAATTTCGCATATCATCAGAATTCATACTAAATACTATTGTTATTGATACTTATTAACAACTTTTTAAAAAGGGAACCAATTTGACCAATTTAATAACAAAAATCTTAAATCAGCTAACATTTTAATTCAATTTTCAAAATTTTAATTTAAGTTAGTTTAATAATTTTTTTTTGTTAAAAACTGATCATTTTATTAATTGGTTGACCAATTTTTATAAATCAAAATAAACTGATTAATTTTTTTTAATAATTTTTAATAAATGAGAATAATTTTTTAATTATTTTCAATTTTTTTTTCAAATTTTAGCGATTTAATTTCTAGTATGATTTTTAAAAGATTACTTATTAATTATTTGCGTAATAATAAGATTATATTATGTAGCCGTTAGCTGCTAGCGTGTAGGAGCAGAAGCGTGCTAACGTGATAGAGTGACGATTCCACCTACTCCCTATTACAGCTAATATAAATCTTATTAAAAAAACAAGGATCGATTGTTTTATTCCTTTTTGCTAATTATTTTGGATCTTCTTGTTGTTTAGTATCTTTTATTTTCAAAATTATTATTTACTTCTATAATATTATATAATTCACTTTGTTAATTTTCTTTGTCCAATCATATTACATTAGCCCTCAAGGGGTGTGGCTCTATGGTTGAGGGCGGAGCTTGACTTCGGTCAGATTCTAGGTCCAATTTCATGCTAGTCCCTCTTGTAAGAGCCTGGAACAGCCGGGGTTTTACCTGTAGGTGGAGAACTAGTTGAGCCCTCGATGATGAGGTGCGCTCATTTAGCCCACTTGTGAGGTGGTAGGCTAGTTGGGCCCTCGGAGAGGTGTGCCTGCTTGGCCCGTCTGCAGAGTTTCCTCGAATAAAAAATAAATCATATTATATTATTTTAAATAAAAATGAAATTTAATAAATGTATTGTGTGTATAAAATTAAATTACACAATATTCAATATATTTAATTATTTTTTGGTTTTAAATTAAATTTTAATCTTTTTATTTCAATTATTATATTTTAAAAAAATTTATTATTTATTTAGTTTAATTATTATATTATTTGAACAATTGAATTTTAAAGTTTTATTTATTATTATTATTATTATTTATGGTTGCAACAGTCCAAAGGAAGAGGAACAGAGACTTAGTTTGCGTTAAAAGGAGGCTTAATGCTTACCAACTGGTGGTTAGGCTATGAAATTGAACAGTCTTAAGCAAGAACCAGAAGCAACCACCGTAATACTAACACCACCACACCCCCATTTGATCAAAACAAGAGAATTTTGTAGTTAGTATTCGTGAAAAATGTAACCTTTTTGGATTGATGATGGCTTTTATCCACACCACACGTGAGAGGAACTTGGAAATGCCGGACCAGACAATTATTCTTAAAATAATTATTTGTTCGGCCCTCGTTTTTCATAAACTAATGTAGTTGGTTGTCCGTTAGTTTGATATAATATAACTACCAGACACCATTTTAATAATGTCTTTTAATTGGTTTGGTGTCTTTGTTCCAATGATAAGGAGGTTGGTTCTGTTCGTGGAATGATATCTCTTGGGATTAGTTTTTTTTTTTTAACCTTTTGTCTATGTGTTTCGTAGCCGTTTTGGTTTCAGCCGGCACACTTCGCTTCATTCTTGGGGGTTTTCCAGGTTCTTTGCTTGCACCCTTTTGCTTGTTTTTCTTTTTTTTGTTTGTAACTTGAATTGTGTGTATATGATTTGAGTTGCTCTTGTTTCTGCGATTGGCACATCTTCGATTCTTGGTTTTGTTCATAAGTTTTTCAGTGTGAAATCCATTGTATTGGATGGATGATTTGGAGATGGAAACTGGGTTCTTCTGTTTCGTTTTGAGATCCCTCTTGTTCATGGACCTTTTGACTTTTGTTGTGATTTTTTCTGTTTATTCGATTTGGTGAGTGGTTTAGTCACTAGAATCATGTATGAGTGATGGGTCTTCTTTATCTCTAACTTCCCATTCTCTTAGCATTTGTGTGGTAATGATTTCTTCAGTGGGGCTTCCATGGCTGCTCTGCTGGTCATATGTGAACTTGACATGGGATGAAGAGTGACTGTGAGATTTATTATCTTGTTTCTAGGGGATGAGTGCGAGTGGGGAAGAACTATTAGCATGCTAGGAACCTGCTACTAGCAAATTTTGAACTGTTTTTTTACAACAATCCTGCTGTGTATTCTTGATGTGAAAACTCAATTAAGAATCTTAAAATGATGGTAGTTGAGTCTAATTTTTAGAATGTCATTTTTGCCAGAATTTGCCGGTCGGATCATCATTGGGTGAGGACCATTACATGTTCTTCTCTGCTGATCATATTCTTATGAAGAGCACCTGGAGTGATCTGTTCTTAATCTGAGTGTTCTTGTTGTGACATTTAAGAATAAAGTGATGGCCACCTATTGCCCTAGTCTAAGTGACCCGAAAGACAACTTTCAAGAACAGTATCAAGTTGACCAAAAACAGATCTCTTATTCCAATCTGCAATCCGAGTTTAGTAATTTAACGAACTATATCGATCAATCTCCTACTGCTGGATCATATTTCGAGATTCAAAATTGTGAGGAATTTCCTCATGGAACTAAAAGTGAAATGATGTTCATTCCCCCTACAAGCCACACAAATTTGCATTCAATTGATAGGCAATTGAACATGGAAACAGGAGATGCAGCTGAAAACCATGTTAGCGGAAGTTCCCAGGTGATTTCAAGGACAGATATAGGCATATTAGATGGTGAACCGATTGGTCAGAGTCAGGGATTATCTCTAAGCCTTAGCACAGAGATGCCACCAGCAGTTTCTGTACCTTCATTTCAGTATCAGCATCAGAACCTAATTTTGCCTTCTGCATTAAGCAGTCATGTTCACGTGCTTGAGAAGTGGATCGAAGGAGATGCAAACAACCAAAGTGCAGACTTAAGAGATTCTGAATCTGTTTCCTCTTTTGCTGGAGGTAACCAAAACTACGTCAAGGCTGAGGCTTCTCACAGTTCTCAGTGGTTACTAGGCCATGATGGTCTGCATATGAATAAGTATATGCATGATCCAACAAGTTACGTAAGCCCTACAACTAGTATCTTCAATTCCAAGTACATCAAGTCTGCAAGGGAGTTGCTTGATGAAGTAGTTAGCATGAAAAAGGTCGTAAAGAAGTCTGAATCCAATAAATGCTTAGATGATTCCAAAGAGACTGATGGGAGGCTTAGCAGCCAATTTATTCTTCCCACGTCCAGTGGAATGTCACTAGAGCCTAGTGAGTCTAATGCCAACTCCTGTGCTGAGCTATCACCTGCAGAAAGACAAGATACACAAAACAAGAAGACAAAACTTTTGTCTATGTTAGATGAGGTGAGCACATTTATTTCTCTACTATGTGATACTATTTGGTTTTGATGTCTGATAATAAGAATTTATATCATTCCTAAAATTCTGAATCAAATGCATTCAAATTTGCGTGATAATGCTCAGAAGATTAGAACAGGTAGCATTGGAGGTCTAAATTGCATATAAAAGCATGTGAAAGAAATTTAATAAAGCCGAACCATGGTAGTAATAAGTACAATAGCCACTTTTGCAATAGATTCCTGAGGGAGAAAGGACTTCAATCCACTCTTGCTTTCTAGCACAGAAGGCTGCTGCTCTCTACCATATTTTGTGAATTTTCTATCCTTTTGTCTAGGCATGTAATTTCTTTATCTCTGAATGCATTTCAATCCAGTATTTGCTTTCTGGTTCAGGATGGTTTCTTATTGTCACCATATTTTGTGGAAGATTTATGTTTCCTCTTTAAGGCGCTGTAGTTTATATTTCTTTGGGTTTATTTCAGTTCTGTTTGTAAGGTTGCTTGAAATACAATCTACACTGCTTACTTCAGTGAGCTATGATTAGGTCAACAATTGGTTTTAGCTCGACTTCCTGTTTGAGCTTTGCTGAAAACATGATGGTGATTTTTTTGCTACAGGTAGATAGAAGGTACAAGCATTACTTCCATCAAATGCAAATGGTAGTTTCATCTTTTGACATGGTAGCTGGCCATGGAGCAGCTAAATCTTACACTGCACTTGCGCTACAGACAATTTCTCGCCATTTTCGATCTTTGCGTGATGCAATCAGTGGGCAGATAGAAGAAGCTAAGAAAAGACTTGGAGATCCTGATGCTTCAATGACTGACCAGAAAGGTATACCACGTCTTCGCTATGTGGATCATCATCTTAGGCAGCAGAGAGCTCTACAACAGATGGGTGTGATAAGACATACTTGGAGGCCTCAAAGGGGACTACCTGAGAGCTCTGTGTCAGTCCTTCGAGCATGGCTGTTTGAGCATTTTCTTCATCCGTATGTTCCTCTATGCTTTTCCCTCCTTAACTGTCATTAATTGACTATATTTGAGTACAATTCTACTGATTTTGTTAAATTTCAGTTATCCAAATGATTCAGAGAAATTAACACTAGCAAGGAAGACTGGGTTGACCAGAAACCAGGTAAAGGTTTTGTTTCTCACTGACAAACCTTCATAGTGTACCAACATAACTTAAACAGTTCCATTGAACATTAATTATGGATGGTTAACCTCACATGTCAAGAACTTTCAGCAATCTCTTTATTGTTCTTTGAGTTGAAGGCTTACCTTTTACGTGTCAATGACATTTGGTTGCTTGTTCTTCCGAAAAATTCCACTGGTTTGCACATAGTCCACCAGACTGTTGCCATATTTCTGATCTTCTATGATGATCAGGTGGCAAACTGGTTCATAAATGCACGAGTACGCCTTTGGAAGCCTATGGTTGAGGAAATGTACAAGGAAGAGTTTGGTGAGCTAGAGGCCAACTCTCAATTTTCTTTGGATGATCCGTCCAAAGCACAGGGAGAAAATGATTTAGCATCTGATGATAGGCTTGACGAATTGCGAGAAAGTGTAGTTTCTACTGCTGATAATTTTCCTTCCAACCAAGTCCATGACTTAAAGTCTCATGACATTCTTGATTCAGAGACAAACATACCCATTGCGAGGACATTGCTTCCAAATGATCATGATGGTGCCAACATCACAGATTTTGGGATTATGAAATTCCAACCAGATCAAATGTCTAAGGTTGATGATCACAGTTTGTATAATCACAATGGGGATAGGAATCTGATGTCTTCCTCTGTTTTATGTGACATGTCTGAGTGGAGTAGCTATACACCTGGAAACCAGGTTTCTCTTGCTCTAAGATTACAACAAAATGGAAGTGACTCATTTCCAGAATCTAAGGAAACCCACATCTTGGATTCAGGGATAGCAGATTCCTCCGCAGGACTTGATGCAGTTGATTATCATCCCATGAATGTGGGAAAGCAACAGGACAGGTTTGGTAACTCTCATATGTTCCATGATTTTGTAGTGTGAAACAAACCTGTGTTCAGAATCAATAGTGGTAAAGAGACAGAAAGAAAAAGAAGCAATGTTCTGAAGGATCAGAAATAGAAGGAGAGGATACATGGTGTTGGTTCTTGAAGAATCATCATTATCAAGTATAGATGTACATACGGCTGTGATGTCCTCAAATAGGTTCTGTTAAAAGTGTAGCTATATCTGTAAAGATTAAAAAAAAATACATATATGGTTACTGGCTTTTGTACTTAGTTGAATAAGGAGAATTGTACAAGTAGAATGGTATATCATTTTGTTAGTCCAAAATAAAATTGGATAAGAGGATGAAAAGTTGATTGTGTATTGCAATAATAGATGCCTCTTTATCAAGTAAAGGTAAGGTTGTGTATTACTGGACTTTTCCAACTCCGTGTTTCAGCGAGATTTTCACTAAATATTGTTATTGTTGTGTACGAAAAATGGATGTTGCTTTTATGTTAACTTTATTTTCCTTTTGTTTGCTTAGGACATCCTAGTTTGAGTTGAAAAAAGGTTGAATCATTTGCTTATCTTGTTTTTTATCAGTTTTAGAGCATATAAGCACACTTTTTCTCCTAATGGTTGTGTACTAGATAAAATGCTGAAATATTATGCAAATTACGTGTTTTCGAATAAATAATTTGACGATTCAATGATTCAAAGTCAAGAGACAAGTTTTATTTAAATAGTGCTTATAGGCCCTTATTAGGGCTTCAAATCACCTGTACCGTTATTCCTGTTCCCATATGTTTTCAACAACATCCAACCATCTAATGTTTCTCAACCCTTATTAGGGCTTCAAATCACCTGCACTGTTATCCCTGTCCGGGCTTCAAATCACCTGTACCGTTATCCCTGTCCTCATATGTTCTGGGGATAACATTGAAGCTTAAATCTTTAATTTTACATTGAATCAAGTCAATATTGCCAACCAGACTTGTAAGAAAAGCAGCTTCACCGTTTGGACCACTCTCCTAAGAACAATTTTCACTCACCATGTGCTTTTCACTAAAAACATTTCTTTCTTGCCCTTCTTGTGGCCCTTCATTGCATGCCCACTGACTTCTTTTAACTTATATTCTATTCTCCTGACCCAATTGTCATTTTCATTAATTTCTTCTTTCCATGAATCATATGTGTGTAGTTGTACATCTTTAAATAGTCACTGTTACTCAAGTATCATAAGGCTTGAGCCGAGTCCAAAGAATAACTTATAAAGACTCAAACTTGTTAAATAAGAAGACAAATAAAAATTTGAGTTTGAATCGGGTTGAATCAATTTCAAACTGAACTTTAAGTCAGGAAGTAGAGTGAATATTTTTAATACCTTGATTTGAACTCGATCAAAATCAACTTTTTTTGTTGATTAAAAGGAAACAAAAGCTACGGATTACATGATTAGATGTGGGAGGCTAATCTTAATAATATCTTCTACGAGGATCGAGGGTGCAAATACAAAAGTAGTAATCCCTTTGTCAAAATTAACAGCAAAGTTTGCGAGCTAGTCTACATATCGATTTCTTTCGCGGTAGGTATGACGAGGGATCACGACCCAATTGCGATTAAGCAATTCATTAATGCTCATGATGAGAGGATTTTGGGACATGGTGCGTTTAGTGGAGTCCGACAGAAGCCTCAGCACTATCTAAGAGTCCAACTCGAGTTTGATCTTGCGGTGGCTCAGGTCCCACGCCAGGCTCAGTCCAAAAAGGACGCCCCAAAGTTCTGCAAAAATCGAAGAGTACCAGCTAATGTTATGAACAAACCCGCCTAGCCAAACACTTGAGCTATCATGAACAAGGCCTCCCGCTACGGCTGATAAAGTGAACGTTTACAAGCCCCGTCAGACCACGACACAGAATTGAACTTTTTTGCTAAGACTACTTTCAATAATCTTGTTCTGAAGATTTTCTATTTAGTTCTTCACACCTGTTACCTTTTCTTTAAAAGGATAGGAAGAGGTGTCAAAGCTGGATATCAAGAATCCAAATCTGGTAAAATTCTTAAAAACTTGTGATGAGAAAAGATTGAGAAGCAAGGAAAGTGAATAGGACATTCTAAGCATAATATGTACCATTAATAAAAGCTATTAACCATTTTTTATTTTAAATTCTAAATAGAGGTGAATATTTAAGTGTGTGTGAATATATATATACCTGGTTTTTTAAGTCTTTCAAGTTTTTTGAGTGACGTGAAGCTTATTAAATGGGCAGTATCATAATGTAGTGAAGGTAAAAGTGTGACCAAAGGTGAAAACTCACGGGAAGAGAAGGAAGATGACAGAATTTATCGACACACTAAGACTGTGATAGTTCAGGACATGCACAGCTGATGCTGAGTCTGATGCTGACACCTTTAATCTTAGGAGTGTGGTGTGGGCCTTTCAATCTCAGATCCCCTAGTAAACACAACAATGTCGCAAAACCAGAGGCTGACAACTGGAGGAAGAGGAGAGGAGGAGGCCAAAGGAACAAAGATGGCAATCATTACTTGAAGCAATTCGAAAAGACTAATTTAAAAAGAAAAAGAAAGAAAACCCAGAATCAATCTTATCAGTAGCACACCAAAACCCCTCTGATTACTGATTATAATAGAGAGGGAAATAAAAGAAGCCATTTTTACTTGAATTTTCATGCTTGTTCTTGGAAAGTAGTGATGACCCAACGTCCTTTCAACATCGATGTGCATGATTACAACACCAAACAGGACAAGTTTTGATATTCCCATCTCAGAATCTGTCAATCTTAAAACTGGGAGTGTGCAAAAGATAGCCCACTTTTTCCATCCTCTTTTTTACAGATTACAGTGGCCCAGGCCAGAGCAGCTTTAACATATTCAGACTCTCATCCTATTCCTCGACTTGTGATGAATGAATGAATGAATGAATGAATGAGGAAGGGAGGGAGGGAGAGAGAGAGAGAGAGACTTTTACACTGTTTTTGAACATGAAAGTACTTTTGAGTCTTCCAAAGAAATGCATTAAAGCCGAACTATTGATGCTTATGCTTGTCAGGGAAGTTGAGGACCATCTTTATTGTCAGTTTCTGTATCTTTACTTAGCCAATGAGCTATGCTTCTTTGAGGGCTATGCCTCTAGGCATTGTAGCTGTTGGCTGCTTGGATTTAGACCTGTTTATTACTTCAGAGGAAAGAGAGATGCAGGTACATAGGCCTTACTTTCTAATTCTCAGCATTCACAGATTGATGTAAAAAAAATTAGCCCTGGACTCTTAGCATTCACTTCTTTATGCTCGTTTAAGCAACTTCTACTCCTCTTTTAGCTTTTAAATGTCCCTTTTTAGCACTGTTTATTTCAATGCTCTAGTGGGTTCGGCCTGTAAATCATATGCTTCTGTTTCTTAAGTCCAGGTTAGGACAAAAGCTATTCCAATTCCTGAAAATCATCCTTCAGATGACCTTTCTAAGCTTCTACTTAACAATCCAATTGCTCTGCAAGTTCTCTGCTGGTAATCCCATGCTCTAGTTTTTGCATATGAATGTGAAGCTTGAGTTTTCTCTTTTTCTGTTGGAAATCTACCAAGAATGGAGCTCTGATACTCAGTATTCTAAGAACTCACCCATGGTTTCACAAGATTCACAAGCACATCCAACTTCTAGCTCTATGCAGCAGTTCAGTGACTCAGACACCACCAGTAGTCAAAACCATTTCAATTACAGCACCTATGGTTCAGAGTTTAGAGGCATCAACATTTTCTCTGAGTCTCTTGGTGCGTTGCCTAACGTTCAGTCTCTCAAGGACAGAATGTCCAGACCAATGATCTTAGTTCAAGCTTCTTCAATGGAGGAACAGACAGGGGTTGGTCATACAAGACATTTAATGGATCTTCTTGGAGCTACAGACGAGACCAACAATCAAACTCAGAGGCTCTCCTTGTCTCTTGGTTCTCACTTGCTCGTTCCTCAGGTTCAATGTAGGCAGAGACCCTTAAATACTGAACTTACAGCTCCAGGTTACTTAATTTCTGGCGATCAGACAAGAGAAGCTTGCAACATAGGAGTTGAGGAAGTAAATACAGACTACTCCTTCAGTTCCAATGCATTTAGATCTTCTACTACGTTGTATGAAGCAGAATCTTTTGCCATGGTTATAAGAAATTCACGATACCTGAAGCCTGCTCAGGTCCTTTTAGCAGAGATTGTGAACATCCGTGAGAAGACAGTTGACATCAGTAACGAAAAGTTTGCAGACAAGTTCATACATGGCAGCAGAAGAGGAGCCCTGGGACTTTCTTCTCAGTTAAAAGCAGATTTGTACAGTAACGATCTCTTAACAGCTGATAAGCAAGCAGTCCAAGTTAAAATTGTAAAGCTTGTAGCACTACTAGAAGAGGTGGGTATAATGAAATATCATTTTCAGGTTCTGTAAAAGCCTGAAGTGTTAAAAACTTGTTGTAACATACGTTTCAGGTAGAGGATAGATTTGAGAAATACTACCATCAAATGGAGCAAGTGATACTATCATTTGAAGAGGTTGCAGGATCAGGAGCAGCCAAATCCTACACTGGTCTAGCACTCCAAGCAATGTCCAGGCATTTCTCAAGCCTAAGAGAAGCTATTGTGTCTCAAATCATTACTGCAAGAAGAAAACTTTCACAGGATTTACCAAGAATCAACCGGGGTTTGTCACAGCTCAACTTGTCCGATGTAGATAATACCAGACAAACCAGGCTGTGTCTTCAACAGCTTGGAATCATAACAGGTCAAAGGCAAGCTTGGAGACCTATCAGAGGTTTGCCAGAGACCTCTGTAGCCATCCTGCGATCTTGGCTCTTTGAACACTTTCTCCATCCGTAAGCACTTGAACATGCACAATTAGTCTACGATCACTGCAATTAAATCTAGGTCTGATGCATTTTTTTTTTAATTACAGGTACCCTAATGATTCTGAGAAACTAATGTTGGCATCTCAGACAGGATTAACCAAGAATCAAGTAATGAAAGTTTCAAGAACTAGTTATTACCTTTCGTATTACGAAATGGATTCACTGACGAAATTTGTTGCTGTTCCAGGTCTCCAACTGGTTCATAAACGCTCGAGTGCGGCTATGGAAGCCGATGATTGAAGAAATGTACAAGGAGGAGTTTGCTGATTCCTCTGAAGACTCCAATCCTTTTGGTCCCGTGACGAGAGAAGGTGCTACAGATCAGTCAGAAGATTGAAAGTTCAAGTGGGATTCTCTAGTTTCTTCAGGTAATTCAGTATTCAAGGAGCAGAAACTAGCTGTCTCTCAACAGTTGAGAAGTTAACCAAATTTTGTAGAAAGTTTACTTGTTCTGCAAATTAGTCTCTTCAGATCCTGAAGAACATTGTGATTTTGAAATATCACAACCAGCTTTTGATCAAAGACTGTTTATGTGATACGGTGTTCTTTCATTAAATCTTATTCATAAATTTGTACGTAGAATCTACGTAAATGCGCAAATGAGATTTAATAAAATATAATAAAAACATCGTAATTGAAATAGGAGATTCAGTTTATGTTATGCCAATTTTTCTGCTTAAAATTCACTAACCAATCAATAAATTACATTTAATAATTATAAATAATACGGATTAAGCATGACAAATTAATCCACACCCGTCAAATCTAAAATTAATGGGCCAAGCTCGATTCGACCTTGTTTAAGCTTGTGCTTAGATATTCAAGTCCAGTCAATTTGAACTTGATAATTTTTTTAAATCCTTCCAAGTATTCTGAAATTCGGACTGGTCATTAAACCGGAGGTCTTACTGATTATCGGTTTGACCGGTTCAACCATTGGTCGAACCGTTGAACCGGTGTGACGTTATAATAATGGAATAATTATATTTAATTATATTTAATATTAATAATATTAAAAAATACAAAAACATAGCAAAAAATTAAAAAAAAAATAAAAAATTATTGAATCGACCGGTCCGACCTGTCAATTGACCTATTTTGACCGATTCTCACTGGTCCAATTGAGAGCCGGTTTTGAAGGGTAGATCGGACCGGGACCGATCCGGTCTGATTTTTAAAACCATGCTTCCAATCATAACAAAATAATCATATTAGAACTAGAATTGATATTAGATCAATCAACCAAATTAGATTTTATAGCTATCAGACTTAAAACAATTTAAACTTTATCTCGGATTTTAAGGGACCAAGTTTGATTAATTCAATATGGACAAAAGTATAATTGCAATAAATTGGGATGACTGTCTTTTTTTTTTTACAAAGGAAGAAATAAACCACAAAATTAACACAAGGTTCTAGAATACAGCGTTCTTTGCGCATCTTTGTGAAGCAGCTCTTGGACGACCACCATCTAAATTATAATTATATTATAGTTGCAAACGATAACAACATCGTTCAATAAGAGCCTCGTTGAGACACTGAATTTGAAGAGTTTCAGTAATACGTAATCTTATTCTTACATAATCAAGATGTTTCCGTATAGTTGCATTATGATAAATTACAATAATCATTGTGATTTTCTACTAAAATATTAAAAATCACTAAAATATTATTCGCTTGAATAGTATTTAGAGTAAAACCGGTTGGATGCTTAAAATCAAACTAGTTAGAATGTTAAAAGAAATTTGGTTAAATCTAGATATGGCTATAAGACCCAACCTATCCTGACCTAACTTGAGGTCAATTGGCTAGGTCTAGAGCTCATTTTTTGAAATTTTTTAGTTTGATATTTAATTTTAAAAAAAATTGGGTCGAAACTAGTAAGACTCAAGTCAACTCGAGTCATTATTGTCCTTAATTAGATCCAAACTATTCAAGGAATTATTTCATTCTTACATATTTGATTTCTAGGGCTTAGGATTCAAATTAGGGTTATAAGATAGCTATAAAGATTAAACGGTTAATTATATGAG
>JAOSBM010000006.1:1843369-1856854 GCA_027568955.1 Erythroxylum tenue
TATGTAGACACATAATTCAGAGACATAGAATCTATAAAATAAATTGTGAACGAAAGCAATTAAGCCGAGAAATAAAAGGAATAAACCTTACCTTAGAAATAGATCCATGCACTACTACTCTAAAACTCTCAGTTTTCTGTGTCATAAGGAAGTGAAATAGCAAGCCTTTTAAGCAAAAAAGAAGTAAATCAGTTCCACTATTGACAGTTTAAAACTTTTGACTAAAGATCATGTTTCCATCATTACACATCGAGGTGCAACCAGAAGGGGCTATGTTATTCAATAAAAATGCAAAATCTAAAGAACAAAGCTGCAATGCTCTGAGAATTTAAGAAGAGCTACTGGCTCAATATTGAACAGCTTTAACAAAAATAGTTGAAAGAAACTGTAAATTGAGACGAGTTACCAGGGCACAATAACAACTGACCTTCCATAAGCCCTCGCTTGCTAGTATAACAAACTCCATAGTTGAGTCTATACGTACATGTCTTACGAAGGGTTCTGAACTTAAATGTGCTTTAAGGCTTTGATCTCCAAATGCCCGTGCAACTGCAAGTTGACCATTAAACCTAGGCACATCTCCTGAAATAGTTATCAGATTTTCAAAAAAACAAACAAAATACTCCAGTTAAAATCCCCACTTAAAAATCAAGATTCAAGTTGGCATAATATTTACAAATTCAAGTAGTAACCTTAAGGAATTCCAGAGGCAAAGATGCGTCCATGCACGGTTTAAAAAGAAAGAGCGATGAATGGATAACTAATAATGAAAATATACATGTGTGCATACATCTACATCTTACCGGGGAGAGTTGTGACAAAACCACCCTGTTCTTCAATCCTTTTTCGTTTAGTGTGAGGCTCATGGTCCTCAGTAAGTTGATTGGCACATCAGCTTTCACATACAACAGCTCTAGAATCACCAATTTTTGCCACCCAGAGATCTTTTCCATCGATGACAATTGCGGTCACAGCAGTAGAGCCACCAGGCCCCAACTGCAGGGAGTTTTCCAATATAAACTTATCCGTGGAGCGGTATGCATTGGTTATTCCTGATGCGGGATCTTTCTAGAAATTTGGTTGTAAAACACAACAAGATGGATGTGAAAATACAAGAACAAAGAGTGGGTTTAACAAGGCTTGAAACAGAACTGAAACTCAAAATTGCCTAAAGTCAATCGAAGTCACATAAATACAAAGAAAACGAGAAATTTCATGCAAAGTCCATACCTTTAGTGGATCCACCGACCATGATTACGACGAAAACTCTTTCCTCCGAGCTATCCGTCTCCAATCAACCAAAACCCAGAAGACCAGATCCTCAAAAGTAGTCAAAGCACCTGTTTTCTTAAACTCAGAACACCAAAACCTAGAGTACGTGAGTAGTTGATGGAGAGAAAGAGTGTCTTTGTGTGAAGAAGAGGGGCGGTTGTAATAGAACAAAGAGAGAAGACGGATCTAATAGCAAGATCGAAGAAATAAAGCGGGAAGCAAAATCAAAAAGAGGAGGAGACGTTGGCTTGGATCAGGCAGAGGAGACGTTCGGCTTGGCTTGGGTGAAAACAAAGTAGAAGCTATCAGTTATTAAAACGTCGACGTTTTAGTTGTGGCACAGGGTAGGTACATAATTAGTAGGATAGAAGATCTGATCCCAGTAAAAAGTAAGTAAGGAGTAAAAGAATAAAGATGGTAACGGAAACAACTGATTGTGTCCGTACTGGAAGAATGGTATAGATTAAAGCTTACGTGGCAAAATCACAGAGGTTGGATAGCAACCAACCACCATTTCCCAAAGCTTGAAGTTCCAGAATCTACAAACACAAAGATCACCAACACCCAATCACTATACGTGTTATATATATATATATGTATAATAACCGTGATAGTAACGAAAAGGCTGCTTCTTCTTCGCTCTCGCGGTCTCGCTCTTTCGTGAGGAAACATGACCAGCTCCTCCTCCTCCTCTCAGTCGCGCAAGGTCCAATCTTCGATTTAATTATCATTTGATTTGATTTGATTTGATTCTGTGAGGATTTTCAATTTCTTGTTTTGACTTTTGATAAATGCGTAGGCTTTAAGCAAGATCGCGTGTAATAGACTGCAAAAGGAGCTCACAGAATGGCAATTGAATCCTCCTACCGGTTTCAAACACAAAGCTACTGATAATCTCCAACGGTAGGTCGTACACCACCTAAATTTTTCTTACACTATTTTTCAAATTTTTTTGGAATTAATTTGAGTGGTTTTTTGACCTGAAAAAGATGGGTGATCGAAGTCAACGGAGCTCCGGGAACTTTGTATGCGAACGAAACTTATCAGCTTCAAGTCGATTTTCCAGAACATTACCCCATGGAAGCACCGCAGGTCTATATATATAATTATTGTCATTTAATTTTTTTTCCATTTTTTAATGTGATTAGAACTGAAATTTGGGTTTTAAACAGGTGATTTTTCTCCGAGACGTGCCTAAGCATCCTCACATCTATAGCAATGGACATATTTGCTTAGGTACTTCACCATTTAATTGCTTTTTCATTTATTAGAAGCTTGGTGGGCTACTGTAGCTTTCTGCCTGTTGCTAACTGTGATTTTTATTAATTACTGTTACTTTAATGGCTTGAGTTCGTTTTCGGGATTGTAATAATGAAGTGAATTTGCAGGTATTGAGGTGTTAAGAACGAAATTGACATGTACTCTGTCTGCACAATTTGATTGCTTGAGAAAATTGCTTGATTTAATAATATCCTTAAGCCCATATGATAAAATTTAGATGGCGTTATTGCTTTTCTAGTAATAGTATAATGGCTTTACGTGTAATTGTGGTGTCTTAGGGCATTGCTAGTGAAAGGGTTGTTCTTGGATAAAGAAACTGTCTGCCTCTAGCGATTTATTAACTGTGTTCTGGAGTATGTTGGTCTGTTACCGGGCAAATGTCTTGGACACAATTTTCCAAGATTAAAGATGTGAACTTATGACCACATCGTAGACTTGTATGTTGGTTCTCAATGGGTGAACCGAATTCTGAGATGTCGCCTAAAATTTTGTGGACTGAGCTTTAAGAATACCTTCCCTTTGCTCTTGTAAGTTGTAACCCCTTCCCTAACCGTTTCATGTTGTGTTTGAGTCACCTCCTTGTAAAACTACACCTTCCATTTTGTTGTGTTCTCGCCCAAAACTCTGTACATCTGGAATTTTCCTCCTAGTTGTGAAGCTTCATCTAAAAGATATTACGAAATGATGGTTATCTTGTTAGATTGTTATAACTTGATTAGTCCTTGGATCCATGAGTTATGTGCAGATGGAATTTACAAAAAGCAAATAGGATTTTGAAAACTTCTCTTGCAACTAAAGTTTAGATGTTTCAAAGGAACAAATAAGGTGTTAACAAGTACTTTTCTACTTGTCATTCATGCCCTTCCTTATTTGATCGGGCATTTTCATCTTTGCAGATATCCTGTATGATTCATGGTCCCCTGCTATGACTGTTAGTTCTATCTGCATCAGCATCCTGTCTATGTTGTCAAGTGCAACCAAGAAGGTATGGTCAACATCTAAAAGTTTGTTGTTATTTATTCTATCCACTTAGCTCACAGTACTGGTAATGAGAAAATGACGTTCATAAGTTCTGCCATTGGTGCAGCAACGCCCGGGTGACAATGATCGGTACGTGAAGAACTGCAAGAGTGGTAGATCTCCGAAGGAGACAAGATGGTGGTTCCATGATGACAAAGTGTAGTAGCATACATATACTGGTATAGTATCCATTTCTTGTCCATAAAAGAAAGGACTGTTGGACCCTTTGTCATCGGTAAAGGGATATTGAGCGCTAAATCTGCCCTCCTCTCTACTCCATATAAGATTGAAGATGGTAACCATACTTGAGAAAGGTAGTTGATGTTCGGTAGTATAAACTCAGCAACTGTAGAAAACCGTTCCCAAAAAAACTGGAGAGGTTACAAAAGCTGAGACAATCACATTTTCAAGTTATGCTCAGGACAGAAACTTATGTACCATGAAACAAGATTTCTCTTGATAAAATCTAGAAAGCAAGTCCCTCAAGTGATATATACTACCCTTGATCCATTAAGCATATGCCCTAATGTCCATCACTACTACTTCTTAAGGATGCTCTCATGGTTTTTAGTTTTTGTTTTTCTGTTAGTTTCCTCGTTAGAGTTCAAACTCAGACGGGTTTTAAATGAGTTAATGTTCCATCTAATTATAAAACATTGAACTTTGTCAATCTTGAATGAACAAATTAGAATATATTTAATTCAATTTGAATATAGACTTAGGTTTGAACTGGATTTAGATTTGATGAGACAAGTATTAATCAAAGGTAGGGAAGTGATCCCAAATCATAAAAAGGGCATACAAATGAGAATCTCGAGCTAACTCATTAGCTTCGATGTTACTATGTCGGCGAAGCTAGCATACTGAAATAACAGTATTATGCCTAAGAATATCTAAGCAATCATCAATAATTTTACCAAAATCAGATGAGTCTTTCCGAGAACAAAATTTGCAATAAAAATATCATGGATTTAACTACTACATTATCAATCCAGCTCCTTTGACATTGGACTTACTGTACAAGGATGTTCCTGATCTGTTAGTTTAGTATGGTTTTGGTAAATTGGATGGGTTAATATCACCGCGAAGAGGCCACTCTGGTCCACGTAGAAGAAGAAGAAGAAGTGAAGGAAGGTTTGAATATACGCTGGCCTGTTGCTAAAATGCGCCCAGGGTCAAACTCCATCTTCCTCTCATAAAACTGCGCCCACTTATCTCCAAAGTGGTCCACCCACTCCTCCTGTGTTGTGTAATGGGGCAGGTACTGCTTCACCTTGATCCCAGCATCATCACAGAATTTCAGAATCTGACGGTTCTGATTGGTCAAGTGCTCTAATGTCTGAGTCTCCTCGCTGTCATCCAATGCTGATCTTAATAACGCAACTAGGTAAAACACATCCTCGTCAGGAATCACAGCTGAGCTCCTATGGTCCCACCTGCACCAGATCAGTTACACTATCCATCAGTCATATGTTAGGATATTCTTAATATAAATATAATATCCAAAAACTTGGACAGGTCGTTTATAGTGTTATGTTAGTTGAGCTGTAAAAACTAAAAACCATTACATAAAAGGGGACCCATGTATGTACTTAAACGGCAAGGTTCGGGGAACTAGTTCGACTCAGTCTCTTGTTTTGTGTTCGGACAACGACACGAGTACGGTCGCAATCTTTGGTCCCAAAGGGAAGATCTTCCTGACATGGGAATCTTTCCCACTTGGAGGATCATGGCCGTCCGATCTTTTATCTTTTTTTGTACAGATGAAATGTAGAAAAAAAACAAAAGAAGAAGTGTTTGTAATTGTCAATCCAAGCTGGAGCTTAATAACACAGCATTCACCTGCCTTGCACGTGGGTCGTGTACGTTTTTCACTGTTTAGCATGTACTATTTGCCACATGTCATTACGTAATCCAAGGACCACAATAATAAATAAGTCCCGAATTAATTTTATTTAAAATTAATAAATTAAATTTTTATGGGTTGTAGCCTAAATTTTTAAAAAATTAAATTAAATTAATATTATTTTAATTAACTATACATGATTATATTTTTATTTTCATCTTTATATGCATAATTTGTACATTAAATTTTATTAAAATAATTTAAAAGATACTTAATATAAGATTAATTTCTCAAAAGTTTGAATAAAGATATGTTTAATAATTTAAAATAAAAAGCAATTTTTTTTTAACCTTTTGCCTTAAATTAGAAGCTTAAATCAAAATAATACATACTAATCCTATCATGCCTCAACTTATATAGGGTGGTGACCACACTACACTTGACGCCAGGTATAGTCCTCGTATATGTGTACTTGCATGTTGCATGCATGTATCTAGAGCCGGACATAGGCTCCCTACATTAAAATTTTAAAAATAAAAAGTAAAAAAGCATAAATTGTAGAATTAAAAAAAAAGGATTGAAACTTACTTGTTTTTGTTCATGGGGTAGATGAGGATAGGCCCACTGGTTTTGTTCCCCAAGATCCCCTTGAACACACCCTTATCGAAGTCTGCAATTCTCGATCTTGGGATGAAGAGGTTGAGCCATGGATGTGGCACCTCCCACAAACCTTTAGACCTCAGCTTCATCTCTGCCTTGTGGACTCGGTCCAGGAAATCCAGATATGGCAGATCCGTCGTGAACACTGATGTTGGTATAAAATTCAGTTTCTTTAACAGTGACTCTACTTCCTGTCAGGTATAGATAGTACCATTAGATTGGTATTTAATTATATTAAGTTGCTGTTCATTGTCACCAAACAACAAAGATTAGATAAATACCGTCAAAGTACACATACCAAAAAAGAAAGAAAAGAAAACCTGCTACGAGACAGTTGCTTTTGTCAGGATAAGTTTGCTTCCAATGGGATAGTTTAGGAAGATAGATTAATCAGAATATTTTAATCAGCTGCCGGCTTAATTAGATTTACTGAATATTCTATGCAATAAACAAACATTAAAGTTTCATTCAATCTTAGTATCCAAATGAACATCAAATTCTCTGTTAAGTTACTTTATTCCAATCTTTTTCTGTTAACAAAAATAGGAGATCTGATCCCACCCAAATGGGTACGATATAGATTACAGAAGATTTTCCATTCTTTGTTTAATCGATGCTTCTGTTAACGTTTTGCAGAAGCTGAAACGTATAAATAATGTGTTTTCTCTTTATTTTTATGTGTAGTCTCAATCATATAATCTAGGAATAGTGGGACAAAACTGATATCAAACACATTGTTCAAACTTAATCAAGGATGTGTTTTTGATGTATATAATAGTACAAAAAAAGAATGAGACAGATTCTAACCAGCAGAAGGTTCTACTTGGGAAGCCATTTTAAGATTTATAAAAGCTGTAGTTTTAAGTGATAACGGTATACCTGATCAATGGTGTCTGAAGAGAATTCATTGTAGTTCTTGGTGATCTCCAAGCAGTAAAGTACACCGCCATTGGCACTAATTGAGCTGATCTTAATAGGGTTACGAGGGGAAAAGAAGGAGGACCTCCAATTGTTGATGAGTCCTTCATCAACTATTACAAAACCCTCAACGTAATCGAACTTTTGGTTAGATGGTTTTTGATGCAGTGAGATGAGATACTCTTGGTCCATAGTAAAGGTCGAAAAGTCGGAGTACAGAACTCTAATCCACCTCACCTGTAACATTATAGTGACAAGCAAAGAGAACAACATCATAAGAAAGAGAGAGCCAAAAATAGACTACCAAAAGGACATGTCAACGACATTGCCAGCTTTAGGAAAGCCGTCTAAATGTGCTTAAAAGCTCATATGGACCCAACCCTTTTGAGTTTATAGTTCATACCTTTTAACTTTTAGTTCTTTCACTGCACTTATCTTAGTCCGACAAGTTTTAAAGAAGTTCAAGGCTTTATTCCGTGTTTTCTTTTTCATATGAAATTCGCAGTCTAGTTATCTTTGTAAGAGCAACATGCAAAGGGTAAAAGTGAAAGATACCCTTTGGGGTGCTGGTTCAAGAGAAATTCTTGCCCTAGTGATTATTCCAAATTGTCCTAAACCACCAAGAACTGAATGGAAGAGATCTGAGTTCTGTTCTTCTGAGCATGTCAAGAGCTCACCCTTTCCTGAAATCCAGAAACAGTGTTTGTTAATATACCATAAAACTACCAAAACTATACACCATATATGGTGAATATACATAATTTAGTTCAGAAATTCCTGATAAGAAAAACTGGTGAAGACAAAACTGTCTTGTCATCAATAAAAACAATATTTCATGTGAGAACAACTTCAAACAAACAAGAGAGCTCACGTACGGAAACTATGTTAAACAAAACGTGGGACAGAATTGAGCACAACCAAGACAAAACAAAACCTGGAAATTCTTTTCAGGTTAAGATCACGATAGAACAGGGTATTTGATATGTTGACACAGCGAAAAACTTTGTTTAGAAAACACCATCTGACAAAAATCTGAAGAAGAAGAAGAAGGAGGAGGAGAAGACCTGTAACAACGTCAAGCTCATGGACATTGCTAATCTGAGGTCCATGGTTGAAAGCTTGACCACTAATCCCAGCATTGGACAAGGTACCACCCACTGAGAGGTACAAGTAGTCGGTCCATGACTTGGGTGCGAGTCCATACTCTAAGGTGCTCCTTAACACGTCTATCCACAGCTCTCCTCCCCAGACATCGACGTGCATCTCTTGCACCGAAACTTGCGGCTGCGCCGCCTTCTTCGATCCACTCCGGTGGCTCATCTCTACCACCACTCCGTCACTCGTCTGTGCCTGTCCGTTAATCGAATGCCCGTGACCCCTAGCCGACACCGTGAAACCGTTAAACGCCGTTCGAACCAGTCGCACCACGTCCTCGGCTGAAGCTGGTCGCAACACTGCCATCGGCTCGGTTCGACCGAGCAAACCGAAGTCCGTCGAAACAGCCTCCGTGTCTGCTGGGTCAACACTGAGTTGACCGTCAACTCCCATCCGGAGAAGCTTTGCGGGGTCAACGGTCAACCCGACGGTTACAATCAACCGACAGATAGCGAACATAAGTAGAAGCAGCTTAGAGACCATTTTAACGTTCGTTTCTGCGTCTGCTCTGTGTTTCATATAATATAGAAGACGAAGAAGAACGTATATCCACCGAACAGAACACGATAAAAAGGAAAATGGGATTGTGTTAGAGAGTAGCAGAGAACAAAATCTCGGTGGCAGGTGTCGGAGAGGCTAACGTAAGCTGAGATTCGCAATCGCAGCCCCTTTTTTCACGTTGCTGCTGATGGTGTATGTATCTGTTACTATTATTAAAAAAGGTTGCAGAGAACGAGAAATGTTTTTGGATTTTTCTTTCGGGAAAGATAAGAATCATGTCGAGAACAGTAAACCCAATTGTGATCTGATCCTAGTTAGGCTGTGTGCGCTCGTTCTTGGGTTGTCTATGACCCGAGACGCAGGTTGTGGTTTTATAGGACAAGAACAGTGTGTCGAAAGTGTCTGAGTTGGGAACACGTGGCAGTTCACGTGAGAGGGGTTGGGGGACACGTGTGAGTTGTAAGAGGTGGAAGTGGGGGCCAGGGTTTTTTGGTTTCTAAGATGGTGCCCACTTTTGGATACGGAGGATCTTATTGGGGTCGTGAGCATAGGAAGCTTCACGTGGGTGCAGAGACTGAGACGGTGTCGTTTGTGTGGAGGTTCATCTTCAGTCTCTGACGTCCCTCTCTATACCTAATCTGTCTCTCTCTGCTTTCACACCTCATGCTGCGGTAAATTTGGCATGCAAATACACTATCAACAGAAGAAGGGTTCCCTCTCTTTTCCTCATTAACAACGACGCCGTTTTACAAGTTGCGACGTCGTAATCAACGGATTATGATATAACAGCCCATCAATCTTGACCATGTTGACTGAATTCTTCGCTTTTGCTCAGCACAAAGAGAGGATGCTTAACTTCAAATTTTTTGGATTCTTAATTTATTATAATTTATTATCAATTTTGAATTGCTCGAATTCAAAATATACAATCTATGTTTTTAAGGGTTAGAAGAGGGTCATTAATTATATGTAATCTTTTTTTTATATTTTATAAAAAGATTGTTTCTATAACTCGAACATACGAGTCTTGATATACGAGTATAAAAGACAATACCGGTCAATTTAACCTACATGCCTAAGACTAAGCTTCATTCTCCATACTCATATTGCACAAAGAAATCTGATAAATCAGTGACCTAATCCTCATTTTTAGCTATTAAATTAAAACTTGAAAGCATGGACCCGTCACTTAGAGCATATAAAATATATAATTATTAATATTATAAAAATAAGTTTTATTTTTGTCTTATATTATTGTTAGCAATAATATTTAGTCAAGGAAAAGTTCATTGTGCATTGGAAAATGTCCCAAGATAAGGATGTCTCCCAAAAAGACTTGATTGTAACATAACATAAGAGACATGTGGGGTCCAAGACCATAGGTAGATTGGCTTTGGTTTTAAGATTGACTCAATAATCTGGTCATTGAGGTTTACACATTTTACTTTCACTCTACCAATTATGCTCCTTTATATATATATATATAAAGCAAATTAAATATATTAAAATTTATTGTAATTTGAAGCTTTTTAAATTATTGTGTATTAAAAAATATAATTAAAAATTACATGATAAATTAAATCATAAAGAAGTAAGCAATGACTTTTAAAATATTAGAATTAAAATTAAAAAAGGTGAAATTCAGTATAATAGTAACTGAAATCTTAAAATCCAATAACTGAATTTTATCAAATTTTCAAATTAAAAGTGTTTGGATGAAAATAATATCAACTTCTTATGAAGTCCTAATAGTGAAAAAGGTTAAATAATAATAATAATAATTAGGTTAGTTAGGCTTTTTTTTTTTGCAAATTAATATAGAAATGTAGTGTAAAGCAATTTTTAAAATTGATCGGCTTGGTCGGTTGTTAACAGTAAAAAAATTTAACCGAATAATTTTTCAATTTAGTTTTTAATTTTTTAGTTTGATTTAGTTTAATAATTTTTTTTAATTTTTATTATTAAAAATAGGACTAGAAAGTTAAACCAATAAGTTTAATGTTTAAAAGTTCAACTGGTACTAAACCATTATGAAATCGATGAAAAATTGAATAAAATTAAAGAAATTAAAAAATGAATGAAATATTTTAAAGTTTAATTAAAAAAGGGATTATTAAATTAAAATTAATCAGTTTATTTTAGTTTATAAAAATTATATTTTAATATGGACAGAGTGTAGAATCTACTAATAATAATTAGGTTTGGGTCAACTATTGTTAAAATGACTAGAACCAGTCATTTGGATAGTTGACTCTTATCACTTATAAACTCTTTAACATTTTCATATTTAATCAATATAAAATACTCTAACAAACTAATTAATTAATTTTAAAAAATAAATAAAAAATTGACCGATTCAAAATTTTTGCTAATAAATGGACCGATTCAATTCAATTGTTTGTCGATTTTGAACCGTCGATTCAATTGTTGTCAAAGTGTGAACACTTGATGTTTCATTTTCAGGTTACAACTTGCGTGGTTAGTTGAAGTTGGGGTCCCAAGCCTATGTAGTGATTCACTGAAGTCTACGTTTTAAATGAGTAAAATGTTTTGTACTCATGTTAAAGATGAGTGCTTGCTTTGTTGACTTTGTAAGAAAATCCAAGTCTTATCTACCACTTCATGTCCTCCAGCCAACTATGATTGGATGGAAAGCATCTGTCTTTCTTGTCAAACGCAATCACTTTAACCAATTTCCTGGAAACAGCTTGCCCTGGAAAAATTCAGGAACGAATAGAACTAAACTTTGTACATATTGGTCGGTCAAAAAGTTGGAAATTTTGTAGTGTAAAGACCTAATCAAATTCCTGGTCGCAGGTAAATTAGTAAGGAACTTTTCTAGTTAAGAAAGGTAGCGGGTTTGAATCGTTTTTATGTATATAGCTATTTAAAATTTAGAGTCAGAATTTTGCTTTCCGCAAAAAATCTATAAGATTCAAGCGAAAATTAGTCTAAAAATAAATGGTTTAAAGGTCCCTTCTTATTATTGAGACCTCTTAAGACACCTCGTGAGAAAAAAAGGACCCAATCAAAGTAGTTACTTGACAATTTCAATCTTTTTTTTAATTATTTTATTTTAATTTTATTGAAACTATAAAATATTCGATAATTTAAATTTAAGTAATATGTTTTCTCACACGAAAATTTTAAAAATTCATTTCGAAAAGTTATAAAAATTTTATTTTAAGCTCTAATTTTTTTAAAATTTAAATTAATCGTCTATTGATTAAAAAAATCAAACAACTCAAATTAAAAATTTAGAACCTAATGTTCACATGGTTCTCTTTATATTATGATTATATTAATAAAAATATTTTTTTAAAATTGAATTGCTCGATTTTTAAAAGCTTTATAGATTAAATACTGAAATAAAAAATTACAAATATGGAACTTTATAATTTATTATCCTATGATAAGATTGGAAGCTCAAACCTCAAACACTAATTTAACTTTTATTGAAAAAGTTAAGGGTTAGTGGAACAAAAATGTAGACATGTCTAAATAGGTTTAAGTTAAATCCAAGAGCCATTATTTTCTACAAGGTGACCTGCATCTGCTTTCTCGTATACAAGCACGGCTTAATTCGGGAGGAAGCTACAAAACCTCAGTCCTTGGTTGTCTTTATGTCTGATACTTTGTGTGTATTATTAAAAAGATCTAACTCACATCCAAAAGTTAGTTTAAAAAGAAAAGGTTTACATATTATTATAAATTGTTGAATGCTCTTATAGTTGTTTGATGTGGAATTCCTGACATATTCCTTCAATCAAGAGTAAGATTGGATATATTAAGCAAAGGGATATAATCAGACACCGCTACAAACTATTGAGACAAATTGACTCTGATATCATGTTATAAAAGCTTAACTTATTCCCAAAAGCTAACTCAAAAAAAAGAGTTTGTATACTATTATAAATTATTAAATACCCTCATAATTGTCTAATGTAAGATTCCTGATATATATAATAAAAACGCATTTATATTACCTTTGAAAAGATGCAATCTTTCTTGAAGAATGAAAAGTGGAAAAGAAGAGTCTTTTTAATTTCCATATTCAAAGTTGAAAGTTCTGTGCTCTGATTCATGAAAGAAATGGGCTGCTGCTGCTGATGCTCAGTGCAGTCTCAATTTAGGACAAATGATGGCTGTATTCGTTTTTGTGTGTTACTCTGTACCAGGATAGATGGTCTCGGATATAAGGTGACACACAAAATATTAATAAATAGATGAATAATTTTAAGCACAGAGTGACACACAAAAATCGAAACAAGAAAATTGATCTATCAACTTATACATCTCGTGGCTCCTCTCTTTTTCCTTGGAAGAGGAGACTATGTATAGTAGCCATTAGACCGATATTATTCCCTTACATGGATGGGTCTAAATTTAATTAAAAATTTTAATATAAAATTTAACCAATTTTATTAAATTTAAAATTTTTAAGATAAAATATACAAGGCCAAATATTTTAAATTTTTAATTTTCTCAAAAAAATTCTTAATTTTTTTATTTTTCAAATTTTTACTAAAAATAATAACGAAATAAATGTGAAATGAACATTGCATATCAATCAATCAAATGTATTTGATACGATAATTTAATATAATTCTTAAACTTTACCAAATAACTAAATCTAATTCAAATTAACAATTTATGACAATTATAATAAATTGTTGGTATGTTAGACAAGTTCTTTACTAATTAAGGGTAAGGTTGTTTACTACTTGGTTCTGCCGGATTCTGGCCGAACAGTGTGTTGCCGTTTGGATCCATGAATCGACTGTTCTTCGTCTTGATGGTAACGCTGAGATCCCTGCAAAACAAAGAAGGCA
>JAOSBM010000006.1:1863032-1895197 GCA_027568955.1 Erythroxylum tenue
TTAGTTCCTATAATGACATTTTATGCAATATATATATATATTGCATAAAATGTCATTATAGGAACTAGAGTTTGGAAGATGTAGAAAAAATGGAAACAAGAATTAGACAAATGGGTCCAAATCTAGCCAGCCTAACTTTGAAAATGAATCCGCATAAAGAGATAACAACTGTAATTCCATTAGACATGATGAGGATCATGATCCCAAGCAATCTGCATCTGCAATCCACAATCCACAGTATTTAAGCCACCCATCACGGTGGTTTGACTCGTGGGCCACCATTAAAGCTACCTCTACAATATTGGACACAATTTAAATTTTTAAAATTTATAAGAAAATCTTTTAATTTTTAATATGAATATAATACATAGATTAATAAAATGTCACTGACATAGTAATTCGACTCAACTCTCGGACTTGACCTACCTTAATTAAACTATACTTAAACTAATAATTAAAGATAATTATAATAAATTATTAGTTTAGATCGAGTTTAATTAATTTTGTTTGAGTTTACGAATTGGGATCATCGTCATGTAAGCCTCATTCGTTTAATTCACACGCGACATCGATGTTTATATCTTGTATGTTTAATCACTATTTTTAATATAAATAATCACTAATTTTTAATATAAATTCTTTTTTATAAATATTTATAAGATGAAAAATATGTACAAATTACAATATTTAAAAAATATTATTCATGTTCAAAAAATATTTTTATACATAAATTAAATTTTCGTTCACTAATTTATTTTAATTATCATTATTTATCGTAATCACATAACCATTTGTTTTTTTAAATAGAGGAACTCGCAGAAGCTATCATTTAGATGTGCACTGGATAAATCTCCGGATTGACGTAATAGTCTGCAAATCATGTCAATCGGATACTCCGCACTAGGCAAGCACTGTATAACAGACTCAATTGAAAGAGTGTAAGTAAGGGATTCGAACGCAATACCTTTTAATCTCATACTCCCAACTCTACTAACTCGACCACCCCCTAAGCCCTACATAATCATTTGTTGCTTGCATCAAATTGCAACAACCTAGCAGGATTCGATCACAAAAGCTGAACTTGATATGATATATACATGCATATTTATATATATGTGTATGCATGAAGTGCCGTAACTCTTGGGAATTTTCCCAGAATCAGGAAACTTGTCCAATAAGGTACAAAACGACATTGAATTTGCATAAATATGTGTTGAAATTTAACCTAACACGACAGTATGATTGGCATATCTTTGTAATAATAATGCATTATTGTGCTGGTGCTGATTGGATTATATTCCTTGGTTGTGACGTTACGTGCAAGAGATTGGCTGCTTGCTCAATGCTCAGTGGCCGTGTTACGTGCAAGAGATTGGCTGCTTGCTCAATGCTCAGTGGCCGTGTTATAAATAGAAATTAAATAACAAAACGGAAGCAATTATATTCTTTAAAATATAAAGAATTTTATGCATTTTAATAATTATTATAAATTACATTAAAATATTTTAAATAGAAGACATGTCTTTTATTCCTAATTATTAACATAGTTAAAATTTATTTAAAAAAGTATAAATATAACTAGGTACCTATAAATTTTTATTTGATCATAAAATGAAAATTAGTGGTAGAGCCTTGAACCAACAGGTAAAAGTTGCTCCTTTGTAGTCATAGGTTACATGTTCGAATCATGAAAACAATCGTTTTGAATTACTACCCCTATCGCCTGTTAATTTTAGGATGAAACCTCGTTTGAGTTTGTATGTGCTTAGTTTAGAATGTACTGTATTCCTGTTAATGGCAAGAATGAAATCTAACATAAAATCTTAGTTGCACGATTAGGGAGATAATGATACCATAAAAAGAAGAAGAAAAAAGGTGTTATTAATTATGTTATAGAATAATATATCCCATGAAAATACGAATAAAACCACATGGCATATGGCATCTACTTTAATTATTCACTTAATAGGTATGACCACATTATTATGGTATGATATGATTCCTTTTACCTATTAAAGTAGTTCGATTTGTGAAATAAACCTTGTTAAACATATCTTAATTTAAAAGTCGGGATAAAGTCTCTTTTAGGAGTTAAGTTGCGTACTTTTGAACCTTCTTAAATCTCGTATTTCAATGAAATTTCTTGTGAAACGTTATTATTGTCGGTTGAAGTTGAGATAGAAAAAAAACGTAGATTAGATCAAATCTTAAAGACGGTGATTACTCATAAATTAATTTAAAATTATTAATTAAATTAAATATTATTTTAATGAAAAATTTCAAATACTGTCATTTTAGACGATCCATTTTTAATTTAAAATCAAAATAATGTCATTTTTAGACGGTTTTTAAAATAATCTTATTTTATAGTGAGAGGTTGAATATTCAAAATTTTAAGCGATTGTTTCACCACAATAACTTAAACTATTGTGTGAGGCCAACTTAATTGATTTTATATATTTACTATCACATCCTCTCAAGTAAAAGTCCTTTGGGCTTGAAACTTACACAGACTCACTCTACCTTGTACTAAATAATATATGGATGGTAGGATTTAAACTCACGAGCACTTGGTCACAAAGGCTCTACTATTATGTTAAGTAATCGCTTTGCCACAATAGCTTAAGATATTGTGTGAAGTCAACTTAATTAGTTTTACGTATTCACTGACACAAATTATGATACCAAACTTCAAATAACTCTTCAAAATCAAGTTTAATCAAACCTAAACTATATCCAAACTATGGTTTATTGGTTCATTAATGTCTGCTAAAAATTATTACAGCAGAGACTGACTTATAGTGCCATCTGTTTCCACTACACTAGCTGGCAGTGAACTTGATGCATTACTAATAGACAATTTATATATACAGACACACAATCATATTTGGTTGTATCAATCTCAGTTTAGACAAGAAGTACTGACATGAAATGTTGTTCAGCCTTTTTCAAGACAGCTAATTTCCCCCTGTATGGTAATGAGACAATAACTGGTTTTTTGGCATTGACCTAGATTTGACATTTCCACCTAGTCTTTCCGGTCTAATCTAACTCAGTTTAAATTTAATAGATGAAATTTAAGAATTTAAGAATTTACACCTAAAATTTAAAAAGATTTATGCTTAATTTAATTTGAAATTTGAGATTTATTTAAAAAAATTTAAGTCAATTTTAAGTTTTATAAACTTTTCCAATTTGAACTGCCCGTTAAATTATACATCATAATAAAATGAGTTAAGGTTGATTTCGGGAAAATCTTTTTAAGCCTAAATTCAGCTTGAAGTTTAACCGATCTTAGATTAATTTATTTTTAATTTTAAAAAATTTAAAAGATATCTTTTTATTCAAAATATGCCATTTATGTGAAAATTTTAGAATTTGAATCGGATAATCCCAACTCGAACTTGTTTAAAGTTTAAAATTTTAAAAAATCTCAAAGTTTGACATGATCAATTGGAATCCAACCTAATAATTTTAGGTTGGATTGAGCTATTTTTAGTTGCATTAGTCTGACCTGACATGTTGCACAGGTTTTTCTGGACATATAATTGCTCATTGTATGGTAATGAGACAATAACTGGTTTGGTTTCTGTCATTATACAATCTAACTGAATTATTATTCCGTTGAATTGACATGTTGTCTCCAACTAAGACGGGGACATATACAGTGGAGATTTTTGGAATTTACATGACCAAAATCTTGTAACTTATAATTTAATTTAAAATAAAGATTGCCAGTATGATTGTACCAATAATTAAAAAACTCAATCGATTCAACTGGCCCAATCGTAAAAATTTTATACTATCTAATTTTTTGATTAGGTTTAGTTTAATAACTTTTATTGTTAAAAACATGACAATTCTTTAATTAATTTATCAATTTTTATTAATTAATAAATTTTATAAATTAATTATTTTTCATTTAATAATATTTTTTTAAAATTAAACTTCAAATTTCTTGATGATAAGGATATTCTCTTTTAATAATTTTTTAAATTCTTTAATTTTATTAAATCTTTTTGTCGGTTTTATAACGGTTTAATATCGATTGAACCTTCTAAACCTTAAACATCTTTTTTTGCTGGATTAACTTCTTATCTGCTTTTAAAAACATTAGATTGTACTACATTATTTGTATTATTTTTAAGTATGTCTGAAAACATTTTTATTATTTGTAATTATATCGTGTCGTTATAATTAAAATAATAATTACAATTGAAGTCTTAGAGTACTACTCCATAGAATATGTAGGGGAAAGAATATTGTGTTAGAATTGCTATAACTAAACATTTATTTATTTGATAATCACGTGATTAAGTACTAATTGTGTAACATACATGCTAAGTAAGAGATCAGTTCTTTTGTATCATGTTCTATTAAATCTTACCCACATATTTATATAAACCTTAAATAAATATATAAATGAGATTTGATAAAATAGGGTTAGAACAGACTGAAACAACTGAAACAAAAGATTTGATGCGGCTGATTAGAGCCTAAAGTTGCAAGCTTAAGGTATCTTATTTGATTAATAGTCGAAGTCAAATCAATTAACTTTAGGTGTTATCAATCAATAATTTTAACTCAAATCGATCAACTTATAGATAAGATGATGATAAGCCGATCATATCAAATTACCTAATTAAAATTTTATTTTTTAAATCTTAATCTAGATTAAAATATAGGTGAAAATTTTCAAAAATTTTTACTGGGCTATATTTAAAATTTGTTAAAAAATATTTTTGTTTTTATTTTCAAATTTGAAAGTTTTTTAGGAATTATATAGTTCAATATTTTAAAAATCAGAGCGGATGTTAAACTAGTAAAACAAGAAATTTAAGATTTAAAAGATTCTATTAGACCGTCATAAAATTCACTAGAGATTAAATAAAATTAAATAATTTGAAATATGTTTTTAAAAATTGTCTTTACATATTGAAAATTTGAAGTTTAATTTAAAAATTGTTAACAGAAAATTATTTAATTTATTTTAGTTTATAAAAATTTATTAATTTATGAAAATTAACCGATCAATTATTAAATTAATTAGTTTTTAACAATAAAAGTTATTAAAATAAATTGAACCGAAAAATTAAAAATAAAATCAAAAAATTAGGATTTTTAATAGAGATGGCCGGTCCGGTCCAACTCGTGTCCTGACCAAATCAGGATTGTCCGGCCCGACCTGATTTACCATTTTTTAAAAAGCATTAATAAAACGGCATCATTTTTGACTAAACAATGTCATTGTGTCACTTTTGGTCTAGCCATGGAGGCCTTAGCCCGAGCTCTGCCCATGGCTCGGTCGGGCCAAGCAATACTTGCCCGTGGCCCAATCCATGGGGCAATCAACTCAGTCTAGGCCCGTTGACTTCGAGCTTGGCTAAGTTAGGCCAAACTAAGGCTGAGCCAGATTGTCATCTCTAATTTTTAAAGTTAAAACAGTTGAACCAATTAAAAATTTTAATCTTAGAATTAAGAGTGATTTATACATAAACATAAGTTTGTAATACAATATTTTAAAATTTTGAATTAAAGATGAAATCAGATTAGAAGTATTATTTCATTAATTAATAAGCAAGCATGTCCATCAAATCAATCATTTGAAGAACTTGAAAAGAGAAGGCTTTGATGGTCTGTCATTTCCAAGCCAATGTTGCATATGAACCCCAATAGCATCAAGATAAGCCCCACACCTTCCATGGAAGCCCACCACCTTTCCTTCAGTCGTGGTCGACGTGAAGAACGTACCAATTTCTTCACCGAACGGCCCATACTTACCTCTACTAGTGTAAAATGTCAGCGACCTCACGACTTTTGGCCTATCCTCTCTGTTTATTGCACCATAGTATCCTGACATGCATGTCAGGACTTCATGAGGGTGCTCCAATTTCACCTGCAAAAACAAATCACATCCCATGTCATTGGAAGTGAAGCTCTTATCAAGTTTCTTAGATTTTTAAGATTCTCTTGGTGAGATTATATTGTTTTATGTACCTTTTGTGTTGATGTTCCTCCAGTGCTTCCATGTTTAACAGACCAGACAGATTGCCCATTCCTGTCGTACTCAATCTGTATTGAACAAATAGCTTCTGCTGTTCTTGTTACAATTATCTGTTTAATCCCAGAAAACACTCCATCGTCCCATGGTCTTCCTCCATCTCCACCCCATGGACCTGGTCCACATGGAGCTGGTTCTTTGATCACTCCACAAGCAACATCTTCGGTTTGTCCTCGTTTGGCAACTACAAGCTTGTTAGACCAGGGAGAGTTGTCTATTTCTGCAACATCTGCTTCAGTTTTAGTTATTGCATCAGAAAGATAATGCTTTGCAGGTTTTACAATTCCTTCCACAAGGTGTACTCCTATGGCGTCCAGGAAAAGACCCTCTCTTCCATGGAATCCAACAATTCTGCCTTCCTTCATTTTGGTGGTGAAAGAGGGTCCTTGTTCTTCTCCAAATGGACCATGCACTCCTTTGTTGGTGTAGAAAGTAAGCGACTTGATTATATGAGGCCCCATGTACATTAAAGGCCAATAGGTTCCACTAATATTCATTAGTATCTCAGAAGGATAATCGAATATTATCTGCAAGAAATGCACCAATCAATACTCAATAGTAAGACACCAAGTTTTTCAGTTTTCTGAAATGAAAACCTGAAGATCCTACAATTTTGGTACATCAATCTGGTAAGGTACAAGCTATTCTGGTATCCTTTTCCGGACGGTATGTGGCACGGTATGAAACGGATAACTCTGTATCTAAGATAACTAACCTTATCAGTTTTGAATCCTCCACTTCCGCCATGTTTGCTTCCCCATTTAGCCTTTCCATTGTCATCATACTGGATTCTAATATATGCAATGCCAATACTGCGTGACAAATGGATCTGCCTAATCCCCGAGTACTGTCCGTCATCGAACAAGGAACCACCAGTGCCACCCCAGGGTCCATATGTTATCAGACCTTCAATTTTTGATGGAATTCTTCCTATACTAGCTCCCTGAATTTCAGGTCTTCCATTTAGAGTCTGATGATACACTCGAGACAAAAACAATCATGTGAAAAGAACAGAAACATGAGAGCGATGTCTTACCTTGGTGATTGTTCCGGCATCGGTATAATGCTCTTGTGAAATTTGTGTTGAGAGCTTTTTTTGTAGAGGGTTGCCGTTATCATCTTTCTGCCTCACAGCAACAACTATGTCATAAGCATTGCCTGCACTTCCTTGTATAACAGAGTAGCCTACGCTGTCACTCCCGTTACTATTGTAGCTTTTCGTCTGGACTATAGCTTTGGAGCTTTTCTCTTGCTGGTGAGGCTTCAAATATATCCCAATTGCGTTAAGACACCAGTCACTTTTTCCATGAAAACCAACGACCCTGCCCCCAGTCACTGGTAATGAAAAACATGTGCCTTGTGTTACTCCAAATGGTCCGTATGTTCTCTTGTTGCTTTCAAATGTAAGTGACCGGATAAGTACAGGTCCCCAGTCGTTTATGCTGCCATAGTGTCCACTGACTGAAGTAAGGAACTCATTTGGGTAATCAAGTTTCACCTGCAAGATGCAGATCATTAGGAACAATGATAGTTTCACAGATCCTGTGTCCAAGTTCTGATCGTACTTCTTGCTATGATTGCAACATCTATACATGGTTAAATTTCAATCAAACTTCAATTCAAACATCAATTCTAAGCTTCCCTACATTCTTAGCCACCAGGCTAAACCCTTCTTCCTAACTGCTATGGACATTTCATTTCATTCCTATGTTAGTCTAGAATCACCAGAATTCTATGACCATATCTTCATGAAAGAGCGGACTAACCTTGTCTATTCTATTGCCTCCAAATCCTCCATGCTTCTCTGACCAAATTGAGACCCCTTTCTTATCATACTCAATCTGAACGGAGTCAATACCAGCACCATGAGCTATCACGAATTGTCTGACTGTCGAGTACACTCCATCATCCCAACGAAACCCATCTTGACCACCCCAAGGACCAACACTCATAGGTACCTTTTCTCCTTTCTCAGAGCTCTGAAAACATCATCACACTTCCAGCTTATTAGTGCTTACGCATAAGAAGTTCAAAAGAAAAAGTATTGCAGAGAAGCAAGTTAATGGAAGTTTAGACAGTACCATTCTGTTGGTAAATAAACGGATACGTGGAGACTTGTTGATCTAGTGCCGGTTGGAAGAACTTTCTTGACGCTACACAGAGCAATAGAGAAATATTAGTCCTATTTAATGAGCAACAAAAGCATCCTCGTGAGTGGAAACTCTGTATAATATAGCTGTCTGAAGCTAGCAGAAGAAACAAATTCCAATTGCACTAAAGAGGGACATGTTCGAAGATAAGAGAATCAGATCCATGAAACAACCTTTTCACTAAGGCATCCATTATCCTGTGATTGAAAAGGCACCACGGGTTTCTGACCGTGAGTTTCCACAATCGTGGAAGAGCAAAACAGCTCATCCATCATTTATTGTCAGATTCTGCAGTGTTTACTATTTGAGAGCTACCACAACATTAAGCTCAATCATTCACGATTATGGATGCCTCAGAAAAAGGCATGGAGCTTTTTGACATTCCCTTTGGAACTTTTCATATCATGAAAGCTTTGTTCATAATAGTGTTGCAGAATCTTGCAGTAATGGCCCAGGTTCTGGAAGTTGACTCTTCACTGGTGTGAGGTTTCTACTTCCCATATGTGGGTATTTCTCAATTGAGAAGATACTCTCTTCCTTTTCTATCATTGTAAGTTCCATCCGTACTCTCTCGTCCCTACCAAACTCTCAAAGTGTTCTATAAAACCATGAGCATCCTGGTGACTACAGTAAGTTCAAATGTATAGTCTTCACCATCGAAGTAACTAGTTTTTGAGCTACCGGTTGGCATTGTATGAAATTCCACGACATCAGGATCTAAATGAAGCAAAAGACCATAGGAAAAAGTAATAAGCTTTGTTAACTTTATTTGCTATATTTTCATAAAAGAAGTGGGAATACAATATGAAACTTTACAATGCCTTCAAACAATTACAGGACTTCAATCATGCCCGTTTCAAACAATTACAGGACTTCAATCATGCCCCTTCACGGGGTACTGAACATCTAATGTAAGGAATAACATTGCCTGAGAACTTGACTTCCATACAGAACTGGAATTGGGAAAAACCTCCTGTTTCCAGTAAATTCACACTTTTCGTGTTTTTTGGCTGATCATGTGTTCCGGTACATACTTCGCAATATCAGTCAATGCACTTCAAATATGCTTCTGCATCTTGAGGCAGTCTTTTAAGTCCATTCCAACATTCCATCAAAAGTTCCAGGAGTTCATTTCCAGTTGGGACCATATGATTAAGTTTAACAGAACTTATTTCTCTAGAGGATTTTTGTCAGCATACTTCTTTCACTCTTTCGGAATTGACTACTTACAAAATAGAAAAGAAGTTACAACGAGGTAACTCAAAACTAAACCTGTTAACACACTGGACTTTGGTCTGCAAGCAAGGCACCATTTCAACAACTGTCAACCTTAAATCCACTGGGATCGCTCCTCTGGCAAATATATCACCTGCTCATTGTTTCGACACAATGTTTTGCAATGATAGTTAGAAAACACAGGAAGCAGTAAACATGTAAGTGTACATGAATTTGCAATAAGCTACTATGTTATCAGGGGATTGATCTTGACAGCAATTACACATTTATGTTTTCGCCTTTTAACCTACCAATAATCCCTGCAAGAACATTTCCCAGATTTAAAGTGATGGAAGGACCTTGAGTCACTCAAGTATATTTCACAGCCATATTTCAAGGTGATATATTTAGCTATCCCATGACATTCTCCACACATTCTTATGTTCTTAACAATTCGTATACTTTGAGGTGTAGAAGGTGATGAAACAAGAGCAAAACCTAGGGCAAGCTTTTCACTATGGATACCAACAATTTCTTCCCTCTCTTCTTCCTCTATTTCATCCTTATAAAACCCACAACCCAGATCTTGTGCCTTGATTTCACTTGAGATGCTTTCTGCCCAAGAAAACAGAACATCTGGGTTGAATTTAGGCCAGTTGCCTGTCACAAAAGAATGCACCTTCTTTTTTACTTCAATCCAGCTCTGTCCAATATGTTTTGGTACCTTGCCATTTCCATCAACCTTTTTTACTTTCGAAGCATCAAGGACTTTTCCATATAAAGCATATCCTTGTAAATTTGACTGACTAATCAAAGAATTCCTGGGTTCTGAGTTCACCAAATTCTCCCTAGTTTGCATTGCCATGTCAAAATTGTCATGAATGAGGCAGGCAGTTAGGAAGGTAGACCAGATGGATGAGTCAGGCTTGATTGGCATATCTTCAATAAATGCCAATGCTTCTCCAAGCCTACCTGAACGACCATATAAATCAACCATAGCTGAATAATGTTCTAAAGTTGGTATGATTTTGCAGTCATTAACCATGCTAGAGAAAGCTTGCTTCCCCATATCAACTTTTCCAGCAAGACTCTGTGCGAGAATTATAGAAGCAAAAGTAGTTCTGCTTGGTTTAATTCCTGATATTCTCATCTGATCAAAAATATCAAGTGCAGCATCTGGACAAGCATACAAAATATAACCAGCAATCATTGAGTTAAAGGTGATCACATCCTTGGATATAATCCTATCAAATATGCTTCTTGAATAAGCTATATTCCCTGATTTCGTGTAAGTGTCAATAAGTGAATTAACCACAGGCAAGGCAGATACTAGATTTCTGCGCAATGCACAACCATGGATCTCTTTTACTTGGTTGAGTGCAATCAAACTTGCACAAGCAGGTAAAACACTCAATATGGTAACAGGATTAGGACGAATACCAGCAGACTGCATTTGCCGAAATATGCTCAATGCCAAGTCTTTTTGCCCAATATGTATATGACCAGCAATAAGTGAATTCCATGATGCAGTATCCCGCTTGATGTTCCCCCCCTTCTCCATCTTTTGAAACAAATCCATGGCTTGATCCTCATCTCCATTTTGTAAATAACCCCATATCATTGTATTCCATGTGATGACATTGGGCTGTATATTAGAATTCTGCAATTGCGTAAACAGCAGGTAGGCCTTACCGCAATATCCAGCTTGACAATAACCTCCAATCATTGAGTTCCAAGAAAAAACATCTTTCTCTACCATCAGATCATAGACCTGTCGAGCAGCTTCTAGGTCCCCACACTTTGAGTACAGGTCTATTAGAGAATTTCCAACCAGCACATCGTGAACATTACCCAACTTAACACCAAGGGAATGGATTTCCATCCCTGCATTTAATGATTTTAAAGATGCACATGCTGAAACGGCACTTGCAATTGTAACACCATTTGGTCCAACCCCTGTTAGAATCATCTCTCTAAATAAGTCTAATGCCTGATTTGTCCTATTATTTTGACTGAAACCAGAAATCATTGATGTCCAAGCGACAACATCAAGAGCAATTCCATTACTCTCCATCTTCTTTTTCAATTCCATAGCAACATCACAACGCCCTATTTGGTTATAACCAGAAATCAACAAGTTCCAACTTACTAAACCCGGGTCAGTCCCTTCTTCACACATTGCATCAAACAATCTATGAGCCTTCTCAACATCACCAATTTGACAGTACCCTGACATCATAGCATTCCAAGCTGCTGTGTCCTTCTGTTCCATCCTCTCAAAATATCTTTCTGCCACGTCCAACTTCCCGCACTTGGCATAGACAGCTAATATCGAATTGCTTACGCGCGAAATATCACCCATTCCGCATTTCACTACCAACAAATGTATCAATTTCCCAGTCTTTAGATCACCGCAGTTCCCACACGCTTGCAATATCTTAGGCAGTAAAAACGCATCAGGCAAACAACTATCCTCCATTGACATCATCATATAAAAGAGCTCGATCACTTCCCTGTATCTACGCTCCCTAGAACAAGCACCAATCATCGCCGACCAAGTGAACAAGTTTCTCTCACCCATTTCAGCAAACACTTTACGCGCATCTTCCAAGTTCCCACATTTAGCATACATACTGACCAGCTTAGTTTCAAGAAACGGACTTTTGTGCTTCACCAAACCAATCCGAGAATGGACTTTGCGACCCAGAATAAGGGAATTCGAGTCGATGCAAGACTGAACCAAATTTAGGAAAGTATCGGGTCTTACCTCGGACCCGTGTTGAGCTAAGGAGTCAAGAGCCGCCACTGCCTCGCTCAATCGTCCAGTTTTGCAGAGGTAGTTTACGTACGAGTCGGTAACAACTTGGTGTCGCTTTCTGGAGAAGGGGACAGATGCTACATTGGGTCTGTTCGAGAAATCCCATGTGGTATCTTGTTTGGTCGGGATTGTGATCGGAGGTTTGGAGATGCTTTGGGCCATCAAACTCTCCATCCTTGGAACACAAAACCTCCCTCTGTGTTGGCTAAAAACAGATAGAGTTGGCGGGAGAGATCGTCTGTTACGGTCCCTAAGCGAGAAGTACACGTGTCGCCTTACAATTCGCAAGTGGAATTATTAGGGATGTGGATAAAGATCCTCTTTACAGTGGACCGAGTAATTATGTTTGGGCTTTCAAGATCAGCACAAGTTATCGCACGAGTGCAGGATTGTGAGCGTGTCAAGAGTAAATAGTAGCATACTTGTAAGTGCCGACAGCTTGGCTAATCTTGCAATCTTTCGTCGTCCGGGCCTCCGCATCCTTCAGGAGCTACCAATAGGCATCAAGAAGTTACTCTACCGAGATGCGAACGGAGTGTTGTATTTAAGGGCGGATTTAGAAAATTTTTGGTGTGGGGGCAAAATTTTATTGGAGGCAAAAAGAATTTTTTAATGTGGGCAAAATTTTAATGAAAGCAAAATATTAATTTTTTTATTGGTTCAAAATTTAAAATAATAATTTTTTCATGTAAAATTTTTTGGAGTCAGTAGGGCAAGTGTCCCCATTGTGACTCCGTCCCTAGCTGTATTCCAAAATTTGAGTTTGTCTTTTTCCTTTCCTTTTAAACCCAAAAAAAACAATTATATGGTATGGGTGAACTAAGTGATCTAAGTTAGATTCGGACTGGATTGGTTGACCTCTAAGTAAGCCCAGCCCAAGCTTGAGTCCAACATAAAGACAAAATTTAATGAAAGCAAATCTTTAAACATATATTTTGAAAAGGAAAAGGTTGTATTATTTTTTATTAAAATTAATTTTGTTTATTATATGCAAATTTGACTTATATTTTTCTTCAATTTAATGGGCGATAAGTGTCCCTATCGGGCCTGAGCTCTCGAGCTGCCTAGGCTCGGATCAGCTCAAGACCCAACTCTTATAAATAAAATGAAATCGTTTTTGCCTTTTTTTTTAATTTAAAAAAAAATTCAGGTCGAGTTGAGTCTCACTCAGGATTAGGCCAATTGCCTCGTACCTGATCAAGCAGGGCTCGAATCTTGGCCAATTCACTATCATCCCTATTTAAGAATCATCATTTGCATTCAATTAGAAGGGATTAATTTATAGGGATGATCCAATTCTACTAATGAATATATGCTTTTCTTTTTTAATTTCTTGGATAAGTAAGACTATCAATTTTTTATAGAAGAATGAGTTGAACTTTTTCTTTTTTTTTTTAATGCACCACTTTAACAAAATTTGTAGGTTATAGAAATAGATACTTTTAAACAATACATATAATGTATTTTTCTTTTATGTGTTCCTATTTATTCGTTTTTAATTCAAAAATTGAATATTTCAAGTTGATAATTTCATATTAAAACGTTTTTTAATAAAATAAAATAAAAGGTTTTTATTTTATACATTCAATAAGATAATATATTTTTGTTTCGTTCATTCAATGAAATAATGTCCAATTGGGTAATTTAAATTTAATATTTATCCTTTAAATAAAATAACATCATTTTAATTAAATAAGTCAAACTGAGTTAGAATATAAAACCTGAAAGATCGCAAACGTAGCGTAAATAAAAATTGTAATCATATATTCATCTATTACGTTTAATAAACATATAAATAATAAGAACATGCAAAATAAATACTTGGAATGTGAGAATTAATCGATACGAAACTTCAAAAATACGAAATTTTTATGTACTTTACATTGAAAAATATGTCCTACTTTCAACACTTGATATACCTATAATTAAATTTTAAAGAACCTTTTTTTAATAAAGAAAACTCGCATAAACACGAAAATGAAAGCGTATATTGTATACTACTCTTCTCTTCGTTTTTCATTCCATAACCAAAAAGAATGAAAACGTATATGTATATTAACGCTTCTTGTAAGAGCCTGGGATAGTCAGGGTTTTACCTGTAGGTGGAGAACTAGTTAGGCCCTCGATGATGAGGAGCGTCTATTTAACCCAACTGTGAAGTGGTGCGCCAGTTGAGACCTCGAAAAGGTATGCCCACTTTATTCGCCTATAGAGTTTCCTCGAATAAAATATATATATATATATATTAACTCTTCTTTTCAAAGTAAGAAAACTATTCACTACATCTTTTATTTCGTTATTGTTTTGATTAACGAAAATGACCACCAAAGGCAAAGGCAAGGTCACGACACCTTCTTTGCCCATTTTATTTAAATAATAATTATTATTTATAAATGAAATAAAATAAAACTATTTTATTTTATTCATTTATTTTATGGAAGAAAATTTCTAATATTAAGTATTTAATAAATTATCATAATAAATTAAATAATCATAAACAAAAAATATTACATTCGTAAGTACGTGACCACATAGGTTCATCACTAAGCCGGTAATAATTAATCAAGTTAGTTACTAATCAAGATTGACGTCTAACAATACTCCTCAATAACCAAATAGTGTAAAGTAACAACTTTACAAAGATGGAACCTGGATAAGGATAATGTATTATTACCTTCTATCATTATAACTTCGGATTATCCTAAGGTATGGTTTAACTGTCAAACCTTATTAGATAACCAACTATGTTATATGCCGATCATTAATGATTAGTGAATGATTTAGAAAACTCATTTTTCTCATTAATTCAATCGCCCTGACCAAGGTTTTGAAACAACCATTAAGATCAGTGACAACATAGAGTTCAAACCCATTACCTAAAGTCGATGGATCTCATTTTGACCCACCACTAATCAGATAGGTACTTAATTATATCCAATGACCATTCGACTAGTATTTTTACATACTAGGTATCCGATATCAAAACGTAATAAGTGACCTATTGATTACTATGATTATTTCATAGGTAATATTTGAGAATCCTCAGTTTGGTCAGTTTAATAATCATATCTCCATATGCATCATCTATACATGTAACTTAGTAAATAAGATCTACTAATATCCATCCAATAGATACTATTACATATATATTGATCTATCCGAATCATTAAAGTCCTTATTTGATAATCCTATGATCAATAACACTTTTAAATGAAACCCTACAAACTTGACTCTCATTATCATAATCTTCATTATGATGACAAGTGCATAAATTTAATCAGGGACTTATCATATTAGAATAAAAAATAATAAACATAATAAAATTATTTGTCATGTTATTAATCAAAATTAATAATCGCAAAACTAAGGAGTTCAATCTATTACATGACGATTGAGTCATTGGTATAATTCCAACAAAACCTAAATTCAAATCTTATCTAAAATATAAAAATATTTTTGAAAATCTAAATTCCACATAAATCTTAGCCAAAACAAAATTTACATGTTAATTTTGAGTAAAATCCCTATTTTACTAGATGATTAAAAAATTAAATTATCTCAACAGTTCGACAATGAAAAATTTAAACTGACTAACTTTTAAATTGAATTTATTTTAATAATCTTTGTTATTAAAAAATGATCAGTTTATTAAATATTAAATATTCCTTTACTTATATTTCAAAATTTTAATTTTATTAACTTTTTGTGAGACTTTTAAATCTCTATTTAGCTTCTTAAAATAATGATATTACTTTCACAACTTTTTGTAGATTAATTTTGGAAAGAAGATCTCTCAATTATCTCGTTCAAAATATCAAAGAGTCAAAAGCTTTCTTTTAATTTGTAAAGCGTTGATGTTCATTTCGTGCACTTAAGTGCTAATCTATGTGTACGTATCTTTGAATGAACTAAGCATCAAAACGCACGGTTGCACCAAAAGAGAGAGACAAGAAAGAGTGAAAGATGATGATGCACAAAATTCAGTTCAGGCGCCTTTTTTCGCAGGTTTGGTTCTTCGTTTTGCTTCTCTTTGTTTCAACACTTCACGTATCATGTCACGTTACATGCTGGTTATCTTCGAACAGGTGATCCAAAGGTGACTAGGAGAGAGGAAGGGGATAACAATGGTTTGGCCTGACTTGGGTCCGGGCTTGAACGAGAGCTCAACCCAAGGCCTAAGCCCAAGGCCCTATGTAGCGTCCTAATACTTCTAGAAGGATATTGTGAGCGTCACACAAGATAGTACAAACAAAATGCCAAACATTTTGCGAAAGTATAACATTCAACAATAAACATTCTAAAATATACGGAACACTTTATACATGCATTTCTAGAATCTCAACAAACATAAATTACATATCATACTTTCAGAAACCAGCTTGAATTAAGGTTATTACAAACCTTGAAACAAAAATTCAAGAGTTGTATACATCAGATACAAGTCCAAAAACAAACTCAAAATACATTTTAACATGACAAATTTCAGACTCCTTTGGCCATTGCGGTTGACTTGTCTCAGTCCTTACGTCCTTCTCTTTGAACCTACACGGGGCAAATTCACAGTGCTAAACATATAACTTAGTGAGTAATAGCTAAACTATGCTTAATCAACATATATAGAATTATATTATACATAAGCATCTCAAAATACTGAAACTCGGAACAGAATATCATTTATTAAAGAAAAATACTTCGCATGCTATCAATCATATTCAGAAACAGAACAGAGCATACAGAAACATGGAACCGATTTCAAAATAGGATGTTAACCCATCAGATCAAAATATTGATTACTCTTAACAAAGCTTATCAGAGATCAAAACACAACACGAGTTAGACTGTAAATCCATAACTAGAAGCAGGTAACGAGATTTATACAGAAGATACCACGATTGGTATCACTAAATAGAAGAGACCGAAGTCTCAACACCGAAGTGTTCAGAAGAGACCGAAGTCCTGACACCAAAGTGTCCAGAAGCAGCTGCAGACTCTACTAGACATGCCTATTTACCTACAATTAGGACGTGACAGTTACAAAACCAAACAAGTTCAATTCACGTGCATAATAATTAGCTAATCATATTTGCATGCTTTAAATATTTCAGACATTCATTGACCTAAGGCTCAGAACACAATCATCATAAAACACAATTCAATTCAGTACTAAATAGAACAAAATAAAATGTGAACGTCCTAAAGATTACTGACAGCCTTGCAAATTATTTAATGGAGCAAAATCAATAGTAAACAAAACAGTTAAAGCAAAACCATCAAAACTCTCTTCTAGCAATTACTTACAGATACTCAAAGATTACTTGCATACATTTACTTACAAAAGAGACCATCTAAATTACTTACTATATTACTTACAAAATTGCTGTCTAAATTACTTACAAAAGCTCTCTTATTGCTTAGTGTCTTGAAGTCCCGGCAATATTTGGAATTGATCGCTCGATGCGTTTCTCTATAGCATTAAATACAAACACATATCATTATTGTTCATGATTAGAAATCATTTATGTACATTCATATTTGCATAATGCATGCACATGAGAATTTATCGGGTTTCCTATCCTTAATCTTGTCACAGTATCAATCATATGAAACCATACTTAATTTCTCAATCCAGAATTATCTCACAACCAACTTTCAGGTCCATATTGTTCAATTATTCTCATCAGGAAGGTGAGGTAATTAGGTAATACTTCCTTCTAGAAAGTTGTTCCTCTTTGTCTTAGGTTTTCAATGATACCAAGTTCATTCCATTTGGTTCTATATACTGAAAGTTATATTCAAAAGATTGTAGACTGTTCTTAAGCTTCAGTAGAATTCTTATCTCAACTTCCAATCAGATTTTGATATTCTTAGAGGTAGAATTAGAACTCGATTTCTTCGTAAAATTTGTATCCTTATGTCTCTAGTTTAATCCGAATAAAAAATAACTCAATTCGGATAACTACAGAGAAAGTTATGCCTAAAATATTGAAGCATGATCAAGTTGTTAGGAACTTCGTCGCGGCGAGCCAAAAGTTGGTTGTGGCGAACTTTCCAAATAGCAAAATTTCTCGCAATTTTCTTAAAAGTTTACCACGACAAACTTTCACAGAAACAAAATCCTTCAAGTTGGCCGTGACGAACTTTCACATAGATGAAATCTTTCAAGTTCGTCACCTTCAAACTTCCCAGATTTTACATTTCATTCTTATTCAATGAGCACATATCACACTTAAACCAATTCTTCAACTTCCATTTCAGCTCATCACAACTCAATCAAGACAAATCTATATTTAAACACGAAAAACCAATTCCTTACACAAGTTTTCTCTCACTATTGCGTATTTTCCATTCTTACTATATTTGTTTCATCTTCTAAATTTTCTTTTCAAATTACCCAACACCCAGTAATCTCATATCCAATTCCAGTTACTCTAACTGCTATCTTCATACACTCACAACCTCAAATCCTCATCTAAGTCATTCGGTGAATTTATTCACTGAGACTACACTGCATAAACTTCTCATTAAAAATATTTATATTTAAATTTTTTTGATAATTAACCCTAAAATGTAATAAGTTTTTGTTGTCATACATACTTCTAAGGATTTAAAACCAATATGATCTATAGTAAACGAATTAATTTTGAGTTAATCAAATTTTGCATTAATTTGAGTTTAAGGTCGATCAGAACTGTCTGATTCTTTACTTTATTCCAAAACAACGTTAATTTGATTAAGAAATTAATGCTAAAAAATTTAAGATCAAAGCAATATGGTTTTGAAAGTGAACTCGAGTTTAGACTAGGATGACATGACGCCATTTTGATTGAATTTTATAGGTTTAACTCGACTCAGCCTATTACCATGTCTAATTAGTGGGCTTGAAAAGCAAAAACAGTCATGGCCATCTAGTCTTGGATTGTTTAGGTCATGCCCTAAATTTGACAACAAAACATATTCTCCAGTTCCAATGTCTTTGTCCTTTTCGCGGACACTTTAAATCCTTGCTTGCTTTTGACCTCCTTTTAAGGACTTTGCCATGTATTTGACTCAAAAGTTGTAATAATACATACATCTAGTCATAAAGCCAGACCTATTTAAACTTTCCTTTTTCTTCATTTTTATAATCTATATTTCCCATTATTAGGGTTGGATTCGATCAAAAAGCAAGCAGCCTAATAAACTTGATATATATATATACTAATTTCCATTTAATTTAATAATATTAAAGATAATAAAGCAGCCTAATAAATGATCTGAATTAATGAGTCGAAGTTCGAGAGAAAAATAGATTTCAATTAGTATGGACCGGACCTATATCGGACTTATGATGGAAGAATCCAATATGGAAGCTATATATAAAGGTTAAGGTTTCCTTCAGATATTTATATAATTCGTAAGCATACGGATCTTCTGACTCGTTAAGAGCGCTTATGTGTTAAAGAAACTAAAAAAAGATGTTAACCGAGTGTCGATAATCGACTTCCGCAAAGGTTCGGAGAGATTGAAACTCGTTTTGGTCTTGGTAACTGCTTCAAAATATCGGATAGAATCGAAATTAGGTATTTCACATTTCTTTCGTTTTTATTTCTTTCATGAACGATTCGGAACATGTAATAAAGTATGTCCTACGTGTTACAAATAAATTAGTAAGATAAGAAGTTTAAGTTTAAAATATTTAACTATTATTAATCCGTCATAAAATCAGTTAAAGATTGAATAAAATTGAAAATTTTAAAATATAATTGAAGAAAACTGTCATTTATTTAAATTTATAATAATGTTAAATGAAAATCAATTACTTTAATTTAGTTTATCAATTTTTAACAAGAATTATTAAAATAATTCGAACTGAAAAGTTAAAAATTAAATCTAAAAACTATATAATTCAAAATTTTCATTATTAAACCGATCGAACACTACCTGCAAATTTTTAATCTAATACTTTTAATTATAATTATAAGTTTCTAAACAAACAAATTAGGGTTGATTCTTGTATAGATAATTAATGATTTTATTTGGAAAAGACAGCAATTTTTCAGTAAAGTAAATGGAAGTTAATTTTTTTCAAGTGGCATCAAATGAGTGGCTAGTGGGTTCTTTCAACCTAGGTTGACTGGCTACGAAATTGAAAAGGAGACTCATGCTATTTTATTCTATGTATGACCGCGACAGACCTCACGACTGCTTTAACTATAAGATAATGCAGTCACGAAATGACATTATATCACATTAACATTTTCTTAATAAAAGTAATTAAATCGATAAGAAAGATAATTTAAGATTTAAAAGATTCAATTCGTGTTAAATTGTCGTAAAATAAGTTAAAAATTGAATAAATTTAAAATATATAATTAAAAGAGATTGTCCATATTGATTGAAAAATTCAAAGTCTAATTGAAAATTTAATTAATAAATAAAAATCAATTGATTTATTTTAATTTATAAATTCTTATTAATTAATAATAATTAATTAATTGAGCGATTCTTAACAATAAAAATTATTAAAATACAAAAGTAAACCACGGAAAAAATAGATATTTAAAAATGATAAAGTACATACTTTTATAATGTAGCTTTTGCTATGATTGCTTCCTTTTTGGAATAAAAAGATAAACTAAAAATTTGGTGGAATATACTAATTCTTTTTTTTTTTTAATCTTTCTGTAGGGACAAATATCCATCCATCAAGTTTGCACTTTAAAGATATGTTCTCTTGTAATGTAAAGTGGACAAGCACAAAGGTCATACGTCATCCTTCCACTTGTGAATTGTCTTATTTGTACCTTTTTTTTTCTCTAAAAAATCGTATTATTTTTGCATTACTTAAATTTTCTTTTTTTTTTGGGTGCTAATTGATTGAATTTTATGATCCAAAGTTTGACTGCTTTTACTATCAAATAGAAGTGCTATGATTAATATTAGGTCCTTGTTAAGGTTAGTAATGGACTAACACATCATTCCTATTCAATTTAATTTAAATTGAATTTAATACGATGAATTCAAGTTTAACCTAAGCTTTTTTTTATTAGTAATATGAAATGATTAAAAAATTTAACTTATTTGATCGGTTCAACCGTAAAAACTTTGAACCAACTGATGTTTTAGTTGAATTTTTAATTTTTCAGTTTGATTTATTTTAATAACTCTTATTATTAAAAATTGATCAATTTATTAATTAGTTGGTCGGTTTTATAAATTCTTATAAACCAAAACAAATCAATTAATTTTTATTTAAGAATCTCATTTTTAGTTAAATTTTAAATTCTTCAATGAGTAAAGACAATCTGCTTTATTCGTATTTCAAAATTTTTAATTTTGTTCAATTTTTAATAATTTTATAACAGTCTAATACCGTCTTAACTTTTTAAACTGCTAATCTTACTGGTTTAATTTCCGATTCGGTTTTTAAAACATTGCTAATCTATATGCATAAAATGCTTGCTACAAGTTACTAATATTAAATAAATTATATTTGTTTTCTATTTGAAAGATGACGAGGATTGTCATTAATCAATTGGAGTTATAATTACAATTGATATTGATCATAAAAGTTTGAGATTTTGAATTATGTAAACCAAAAATAGTAAGGTGGCTTATCTTGACCCCAAGATTACCATGGAATTGAATCTCTCCAACCCTTGCAGTCTCATGATTGAGAAAAAGAAGAACAAACTAAACATGATTAGCCAATGACCATTGTAGTGAGTTAATTTGTAAAGTTAGATTTCTTAACCAGAAGCAATGATCATTTCATCTTTTGTCATTATCCCTTTATAAGGAGGCTAGACATTTCTAATCATTTATATATATTTCAACTAATCATCCTTTTATGCTAGTCACTTTGATGTACGCGTAACATTTTTTCCTACCTCGCCCATTGGATGTCACCTTATCCTGTTAGAGGATTTGTCGGGAATCTGTTTCTCTAGACTAGTTGTATAATCGCTCTGTTCGTTTCCTTTTATGTAAAAAAAATGACGGAGCAAAAATTTTATAAAAATTAAATAAAAAGGCATCCAATTACACACATCTATAGTTTTATAAAATGTGGTAAGATTGCTTACTATTAGGCCTTCCCAAATTTCACGTGTTAGCAAAATTTCTACTAAGTGTTATTATATAGTTTTATAAAATGGGTTTAAAAGATTTATCAAAATGAGAAAATAATTATAAAATTACATAAAAATTAACCTCGTAGGAACAACTATCATTGAGAATTGAATCTTGGAAGATAGTGAGAGTAAGAAATTATGCAAAAGTGGACAAACAAGGAAAAGGGGCAAAAGCTTTCATTCAATAAAGAATAATTGTTTAGAAGGAAAAGGAAAGTGAAATTTATAAGAATTTAACCAAACAAAACATAGTTGTATAAGTAAACAAATAATAGAAAAAAGCAGGCATGCTTCTAAGGTAAAAGAGGAGAGAGGGCAAAAGGCAAAGTTGGAGCTTGCCCATACTCTGATCTCACGTTATCCCATCAACTTTTAGACTGATGTGAAGCTTTGTGGGGACTGAACATATTAAAATGACACTTCTCTGATCATCCATAGCTTAATCATACTTAACTCTCTAATCTCTATCAATCCTCACTTACTATAAAACAAAAACATATCACAAGTCTTAAAGGGTCGGTCCAAGGTGATTGAAAGAACAAGAGAGAAGGGTTGTGATTGCATTCTGAGCTTTTTCCAGGCTTCATCAACTTCTTATCTGATTCTCTCCATACAATTAATGGATATTATCAATATTTTAAAAATTAGACCGAAAATTAAACCGACAAGATAAGAGATTTAAGGTTCAACTGATATTAGACAATCATAAAATTGATTAAATAATAAATAAAATTAAAATTTTAAATCTTGGGAGAAATTTCGCAATTTGTATATTGCTCAATCTCATTTCCCTAATTTAAAATTTTGGTGTCCGTGATATTGTTTTGTATCGGTCGGTATCAATCGATACCAATCTTACCAAGAAAATTTTGGTACTCAGTAAGAAAATCTCATACCAAACTCTGATATTATATGGTACCGGATCTTTATATTGGTGCCGGCAAGTATCGATCGATGACCAGAATAACGGTCAAATAGTGGTCAGAATTATAAATTCAAAAAAAAGATTAAATTGAAAAAATTAAAATTTCTCCTATATAAAATATTAATTGCTTATAAATAAAAATTATGAAATTATCTATAATTTATTCAATAAAAATAAAATATAAATAATAATGTATTAAATAAAATACAAAGTGATTATAGAATTCATAATTAAATATATCAGTTTAATATACATAACTAAATTTATATATTTTATATTGAATATATATATATTTTAAAATATATATGTATATTTAACATTGGTCCATATTCTTAACAGATAGAACTGATAACTAATAATTAAAGACTGAGATTGATTATTCTAGAAGGACTTGAAAATGTTTTAAACTACAGGTGTATGTCACAAAACATGAAATGTATAAACAAATGTATGTGTCTACATAAAAATTAGAGCTACAAGCCTAGAGGGGTGGGGGGGTTACCCTCTTTCTGTTTGCCACTAGAAGATATGATTCAAATTAGATGAGAATTGATAGTTGTCTAAAGCATCATGATGAGGGTTTTGAAAATATATGTGAAAATGAAATTACATCAGTATGTCTCAATTACATCATGGATTGTTGCCATAAAAAGTCAAGCATTAATCCAAAAATATGTTATCTTTTATTAAATTAAAAAGAATTGAGTAATATGTTAAAATTATTAACTTAATGAAACATAATTTAAAAGGATATAAATAAAAAATATACAGGACAATGTTTTAAAAATCACATCAAAAGTTAAACCAGTGTGACAAAAGGGTTAAGGTTTAAAAGCTTCAACTAGTATTAAACCGTCATTAAATCGACTAAAGATTAAATGAAATTAAAAAATTTAAAATATGATTGAAAGAGATCGTAATTACTTATCGAAAGTTTAAATGAAAAAAATTGTTAAATAAAATTAATTAATATATTTTGATTTATAAGAACTTATTAATTTACAAAAATTAACCGATTAATTAATAAATTGATCAATTTTTTAAAATAAATCGAACTAACAAGTTAAAAATTTAATTGAAAAATTAAATAGTTAAAGATTTTTACAATTAAACCGACTTAATCGGTTGAGTTTTTTAATAATTGATATAATACGTAGAGCTTATTCATAAAAAAAGAGTTATTATTTCACATGAATTGATAGCAAGTGGAATTATTTCCCACACATTTATGAAATTAATTAGGTTTCTTTAGTTCCAAAGTCTAAGTACCTAACTTATACAAGTAATTGCAAAGTTATATGCACTTGAGTAGGTGAGTGTAATCTCATCGATGGTGCATTTATACAAGCATTAGGCATTGAAAATTACACCATGTGCACTTGAGAAGTTGTTTGATTTTACATTTGTTTTTAATTAAGTTAAAAAAGGGTTTTTTAGTTGAGTTTTATTTTTAATCTTTTTTTTGTATTTATATTTCAAAAATTTATAAATTTATTTTAATATTTAGTTTTATTTTTGTCTAATCTTATTTATTATTAAATATGTGCTATTGAATTATTTAATACTAGCTATTATTAATAATTATGACTAACATACTTTAATTACACAATTAGTTTATTTTTAAATATTCGTATACATTTTTATATAGGCTCTAGTCAAGTGTTGAATTAAATGGGTACAAGTTTCTAAGTTATTTATATTTATAATTATGGACTATTACGACAATAATAAAATTTTTGCTAAAACGTAAGATTTGAAGAAGTCTAATGGTATGCAACCTTATTTTTAATTAATAGAGAGATTGTTTCGCAGTGACCTACGAAAAAGAAAAAATATATTTATATTTATAGTTATGAATTAGAATTTTATAAATTATAAACTCAAGAAGACATCAATTACATGGTAATGAAATGATAGTAATAACCAATTATTTTTTTAAAATATATTTTTGTTTATAATAATTTTTTTTTGAAAATTTTTATAAATTAAATTCACATTAATTTTCAATTATTTACTTTATTTATATAAATTAACTTTATAGATGTGTATATATAAGAGGATGGGGATTCAATAGAATACCACAATCCAACTACATGATTCCTTTTCTTTTTCCTCTCAGTGAAAAAACATAGAAACCCTTTGGTGTGCAATATATATGAAACTGAGCAAAACCTTGGAGCATGTGGAGATAAGGAAAAGAAAGAGACAGCGAGATAGAGAGAGGAAGGAAGAGCATATGGCTATGATCATTTATCTTCTCAGACCTTTATTGAAAGCCTTGGGATCGAAGGTTGGATCTTAATCATAACATGGAGGACGCATAATCATCTCCCTGTAATTGCAGACAGTTGCCATAAAAGCATCCACAAAACAGAGACACATACACAAGAGAGGGACAAAGAGAGAGATGTTTATTCAATCTTATATTGATAAGCAGCCTGCAAAAGACAGTGTGTGAGTATGGAGTGCGGAAAAGAAAATGAATAATTAAAGTCATACAGTGAGAAAGAGAGAGGTATGGAGATAGGTTCTTATACTCATGCCTGACCCTCTTTTTCTTGCTTTCTTTCTTTTCAAGGCTTGTTAGATAGAGTAAAGAGCAAAACTGAGGAAAAGTTGATAGGCCAAAAGCACGAAGGGGGTCTGTGTGGGTGTCACCTGAACTCTACTGTTCCTTTGAATAGAGTGAGTGAGATGTTCATGGAGCCAAAAACAAGCTATAGGGGGCTATAGTTAAATTTTTTTAATCATCTTGGGATTTTCAAGCCCTTGTATATATATAAAAGATCTGTTATTATGGAGTCTGCAAACCTCCATCAGCTTCAAGACCAACTTGTTGGGTCTTCTTCTTCTTCTTCTTCTTCATCTTCGTCTTCTGCTTCTTTAACTACGGCTCCATCTAGCTACGGAGTTGCAAACTCTCAGGGTTGGACTCAAAGCATCACTTTGTGAGTTCTCTTTTCCTCTCTCTCTCTCTCTCTCTTGCTTAGAGCTTTGAAGTTGTTGTAACGAATGTTTTGGCTGTTAACAGTTAGTACTACTGCCATGATCATCAACTACTGTAGGATATTCTTTTTCTCTCTTTATTGATTTGATGTTACATCAATCACAAATTGCCCCAGAATTGAATACCCCATGTAGCTAGGTTTTGATTCTTTACCTTTCCATATTGGCTTTTTTTTTCCCCCCATTGGACTGTTAGTAAGCTAGCTCCGTTGCTTTCCCAATGTGATGAAAGACTACTTTTCTATATCAGTTTTTTTTAATATTTTTCATATCACCTCTCTTCATGCAGGAATGCTGATAACTTCAGTCCAAACTATAATGGGGTTATCTTAAATCCAAGGCACAGGAATGAGAATCTGATTCCTCCAGTCAACAGTTCTATGATCCAAGACTCGAGCTTTCACTGGAATAACAATGGAGGAAGTTTCAGCAACCATTACCTACAACTTCCAAAACTTCAAGGAGAGCTCTCAGTTTTCCCAAAATTCAATGATCTGTTAGTTGAAAGTCCTTCCAGTAATGTGGAGGATCCACATCTTTCGACTGCAGGCTACGTGAAGAACGAACAGAAAGATCTGAACGATCTTAGCGAGAAGCTCTTGCTCAAGACTATCTCCTCTGGTTTTCCCATCAATGGCCATCAGAGTTCCTCCATATATGGAAGCAGTGGTAGAGGACAGTTTAGTCAGATACATCCCAGCATAAATATTTCAAGCTTGAATCAATCGTCTTCCTCAATCTCAGGGTCATTCGACATGAACTTACAGGCCTCAGATCTCCTAAGCTCTACTAGGTCTAGTGGGAGTTTTGGTCAACCTTCTTCTACTGACATTCTTGGCATGTACAAGGACACCTTCGGTTTCAGTGTTGATCAAATGCCACAATCAAGTCAAATATCCACATATAACCCTAGTAAAGTGAGTTCATGTTCTTTAATTCTTCTTTCTCTTCCTCTTTGATATAGCCATTGTTGTCACCTTGAACTCAATGCCTCAAGAACATTGACCACAAAACACTCCATCTTCCTCTTCCTGCTACAATTTGTGATTCAAAAACTCAAAAGATAAGCAAAAGATACAGTGAAAAAACTTGAAAGTCGAAACCCTTTATAAGTTTTAAGGGCCTATGCCAAGAAAAAGAGAAAAGATACCCATCAGCTTTAAACATTGCATAAATGAATCCTCTTTATCAGAAGAATCAGTCTTTATTTATTTATTTTTTATCTCTTTAGAATATGACTTTATGGTGATGATGATGATCACTCCTAAAAAAAACCCAAAACCCTTTTTAATTTTCACTGTTCTTTGTTGTAAAGATGATCTCCTCCTTCAACAACACTGATCAATCAAAGAGGCCCAACACCAACTTGATGGAGTCGACGAAGGCAACCCAAGCTGCACCACCCAAGAAGTCGCGATTGGATTCACGCGCCACCTTTCCACCATTTAAGGTATGAAAAAAGTATTTGGACTTTCCTTAGGTGATAATGTGATATGATTCTAAGCACTTAGCACTGTACCTTAAATTTTAAAATGCTACTTAAGTTTTTGATGGATGTTTAGGGTTTAAGGGGTATATCTAATTATAAACTATAAGTTTAGGATTACTTTGATGAAGAATGAAGTTTAGAGTGGTAAGTGTATGATTTTTAAAACAATTTGAAGGACTAAATAGAGTTTTCCCTTAAATATTGTTTTCTTAAATGATAATGCTTGATTAATTACTTATTAATCATACTTATAATTTTTATGCAATGTTGCAATTAATCAGGTCAGGAAAGAAAAGCTAGGAGATAGAATTGCAGCTTTGCAGCAACTGGTTGCACCCTTTGGCAAGGTAATTTTGCTTCTAGTTAATTTTTTTAATCACTTTCAACATTTACTAATTACCGATCAATAATTAAATAAGCCACAATCTTAGAATTATATTTTTATCCTGACTCGATTTGAAATTATAAAATTAAATTTAAATTGATCAAAATTTGAACCATGTTTAAATTTGAAATTTCAATTTGATTCAATTTGCAATACTCACTTAAGACTAAGGGGGATTAATGAAAAAAATATAGTTTTAATGCTTAATTCATTCATTGCCAATCTTATACACCCACAAACAAATGTTAATAGGTTAAAGAGATGAGTAATTCTCTTTGACCAAGGTCTTGAGTTCAAGTATTAAGAACATAAAGTTGTTTTAAAAACTCATGAGGGAGAATTTTATCGCTTAAAAGGATCCTACTCAGCTCGAATCTGGATTAGTTGGTTGCCCATGTGATCCCGGATATTGGGTGGTTTAATTAAAAAAGAGAGAGGAGTAATTCTAGTCAAGGGAATATTTTTCCAATGTTTTAAAAGCCAAATCGGTTCAATAGGTTTAATAGTGAAAATCTTGAACTGATCAACTTTTTGATTTAGTTTTCAATTTTTTTGATTTGATTTAGTTTAATAATTTAATTTAATAACAATCTCTTTTTAAAATTAAAATTTAAAAATTTCAATAAGTAAGGACAACTTTTTTCAATCATTTTTTAAGTTCTTCAATTTTATGCAATTTTTAACTAGTTTTATGACGATTTAATACTAGTTGAAAATTTTAAACCTTAAATCTTCTGTCTTATCGGTTTAACTTTCGGTCGGGTTTTGAAAATATTGTAGTTTTTAAACTACGTGGTAAGATCATCAAACTTGAAAAACGAGAGAGAGCTAATTAATTACAAAACCCTAGAGAATATATGTTTCTTATGATTCTGATTTAACTAAGAAAAATGTTGTGTTGGGTTCTGCTATTTTTTTAATTTGACGTGAACATTTTTGCATGCTTGGTGGGAATAACTTCAGACAGACACAGCATCCGTACTAATGGAGGCTATTGGGTACATCAAATTCCTTCAAAACCAGGTCGAGGTACTTTCACTTTCCCACCGTTCTTCTTTGTTTACCATTTTCAACGACCTTTATATATATACTTTTCATTTACGGTCTGACATTGTAGTACTGCTAAGTTACATAGATTACCTAACTACACAGAAGTTAATTCCTGAAGATTGTTGTCACTTGGTCTCTTTGACTTATCTGTGCAGACACTGAGTGTGCCTTACATGAAGTCATCTCGCAACAAGATCAGCAGAGCTAGGCAAGGGGTAAGAAATTGATTGCTAATTCTCAAGCATTTAGAAACATTTATCAATAATAGAAGGATTGAAAGTTGAATCAAAGATTTAACTTGCCGGAATTCAGAATTTATTACAATTACGAGTATCCGTAATTAGGGTTAATAATAGGTCGGATTAGTATGAACAAAACAAAAGCAATACAAGTAAGGTTAATCTGATTAGATTTGTGCCGAAATGTTAACTTTAATTGGGATTATTATGCAATTATAATGAGAAAAACTCATCAAACTACAATATTACAATGGTAATATTAACAATTATCCACTAATTTCAGGGGGAGATTGGAAATGAAGAGATGAAGAGAGACTTGAGAAGCCGAGGGTTGTGTCTAGTGCCGTTGTCTTGCATGTCTTACGTAACCAGCGATGTCGGAGGCGGTGGAGGCATGTGGCCGCCGACGAATTTTGGCGGCGGAGCTTATGAATAAAACTTATGTACTTATTGTTTACTTGAAGGGAACATTGCGTTGAACTCCCGGATGAGATAAAATCTCCAGATTTTGAACACAGGAAAGACAGCATGAGCATGTAAAGTACTAGACTGTCCAGTCCAGTGATGTTTTTGGTGGAGCAAATTTGGTCATCTTGAGATAAGATTAAAAAAAGAGTTGCAAGGTGGACCACATTTGATCCACTAACCAAGTCATGGTAGTACTACAACCTCATGTAATTTCTTCAAGGAATTCCCATAATTTTAACATTATTAATGTTTTTTTTACGGTGCAACCGAAGAATCATATGTATGCCAAGATGATAATTTACCACTAGTTAAAACATTAGCCAACATTCTTATTCGGTCTTAGTTTATATAAGGATTAATTCTACTTTGGTGTAAACCTTTTTATAAATTTGATAATTGATATGCTCGACTTTAATAATGGTTGAGCTACGGGTTTCGGCTTAATTTTTAAAAGTTAAAACAATATTATTTTACTAAAAAATTATATATATTTTTTTATTTAAAAATTTTAAATTTTAGGTTGAGTCGGATTGAGCAACACAATTTTGAAATAATCTAAAGCTCAAAATTTTAAAAATAAAGAATTTTAAATTCAGCTCAATCCTATCAACTCGGACCAATCTTTTTTTTTGGTTTTCCACGAAGTATCCTAGAAGGATCCTAATTATGGGAAGGTATCTTTAAGTCATCCACACTCAGACTAGTCCCTGCTTAAATTGGGTAAGTCTCTTGCAGGAGGCAAAACTCTGATCCCAAATTTTAAGCGATTGCATACATGAGGACGGTTCAAATCCGCAACTTCACTTAAACCAAAAGTGTCCTTCACTAACTCACATATGTCTTGAAGTTTGAGACCGATCCTTTTGATTTTACTTTGAACAAAGTTGAATCGGTCCAAATATGAGCAGACAGATATTTACCGACCTAGTCATGAATCACTAGTATTGGTAGTGGCCATTTTCTGATCAGGCCTTATCAATACGATTCAAAACTTAATGGTAGGCTAAAAGCTCAAAAGGCCGTACAGCTTAAGAGACCATTCATCGTTAAAGTTGGTTCACGAGTGTGACACCTCCGGAAATGACAATATGTTGGATCAAGCCTATGTTCACACCCACATTTTGTGGCTAGGTTTGGGCTCAATTTGAAATCTTGATGATATCTAAAGTTCTTGGTTTGAGCCCATTAACTCGACCCAGGGTCGTTTACTTCGACCAACTTATAAATCGGCCGATTGAAAAGACTTAAATTTGGATTCATAGACCGACCCATTATTATCCTTAATTTAAATAAGCTTTTACCAAAATTTTTAATATAAAATTTTTTGTAGCTAACTATTAAGCACATGATAATTCGTAATTAATTCTTGTCAAAAATAATTTTTCTAGTAATTAAGAGTAAGATTGCATACTTTTAAATTTTCCTAAAACTTGTATTTTAACGAAATTTTTTAAAAAACGAAACGTTATTGTTGTTATGACAAATTGTGGGATTATTCTAATTTGATTTTAATAGTATATATTATTGAAATAATAAAAGATTTATTAACATGTATTTTAATATTTTTAATACCATAATTTTAAATTATACCATATATATTAAAATAAATTAAAAATTAAAAATTTGTTTCTATTTTTTTTCCCATTATATTGTAAGTTTTGTACATGGACTATATTTTTGGAAGCTTACCATCTGTCAAGATATTTTTATGTAAAAATCGTGAAATCGGATATTTTTCTATTTTCTGGGAGGGCTACCTTATCCGGAATCATTCTCTCACAGTCACTGTACACGTGGCAGACAGTTCGGTGTCTTTGATATTTTCGAAAGCCGGCGGCCACATGACTCTGTCGTGTAACCGCTGATGACGTAGCGCCGCGTATTGGGTTTTAGTTCGAGCCGAAGTGAAACCGCTTTCTTTGTGAAAAGACGTTATACCCCTTGGGCCAGTGGCTTTATGACAGTTGTTGCTTTTGTTTTATTAATACACCACAAGTGAATAAATGTGTACAAGCTATAATTAGCAATGTTATGAATACCGTACCGGGCTCGGTACCGGATTGAGCTCTGGAACGAAACTGTACCGGTACCGGTCGGTATCGAGTACCGTTTCGGGATACTTTTTAAATTTATGAAATAGTCCCTAAAAATTTTAAAAATTACAAAATAGTCCATATTGATATATTATACAGCTGTACTGTATACTTTATTAGTTTATCTTCCAAATTCAAATAACTCATATTAACC
>JAOSBM010000006.1:1895297-1911944 GCA_027568955.1 Erythroxylum tenue
GGTACTTACCGGAAACCACCGGTACCGGCCGGTATTTCAGGCCGGTACCATGGTGGCCGATTCCGTTCCGGATCCCGGCCGGAACGGTACGTTCCGGCCGGAACCATCCGGAACGGAACGAAATTCTTATCACTGATAATTAGTAAGGCATTGTTTATATTAAAGTCAACAATGGAGTAACATTTAAAATAAAATGTTAATGATAAGTTTTTTTATAATAAAAAATTAATTATTATGTATATTAAATAAATTAATAAATATGATAATTAAAAATAAGTCATATAAATAAATTATTTAGAAATAAAGACTCCTAAAATTAAAGAATAATAAACTTATTATTTTTTAGTTACTCTTATTAAAATATATAATTTTTATATGTCAAATTTGTTGTTGTTTAGTGTATATCAAATTTCTTTTTTTTTTCTTCTTGTGGGTCAATCGGAAGCAGTCTTTCTATTAGGTAAAGATTATGTTACTGTAAGATCCCGCATCGGTTGGGAAGGAGAACGAAGCATCCCTTATAAGGGTGTGGATATCTTCCCCTTGCAGACACGTTTTTCATGCCCTAACGCACCGGATCCCATCAGAACTCGATAGTTAAACGTACTAGGGCTAGAGCAGTACCAGGATGGATAATCTCCTAGGAAGTCCTGTGGAAAAACAAAACCGTGAGGATGTGGATCACGAGCCACTTAAAAAGGCCCAAAGGGTGTGGACCACTAGTCACTGAAAAAGACCCAATGGGTGTGGACCATGAGTCACTTAAAAAGGCCCAAAGCAGATAATATCTGCGAGCGGGTAGTCTGGGCTGTTACAATAGTATCAGAATCAATACCCGAACCGATGGGCCAGCGAGGACGTTAAGCCTCCAAGGGAGGGGATTGTAAGATCCCATATCGGTTGGGAAGGAGAACGAAACTCCTTTATAAGGGTGTGGATACCTTCCTCTTACAGACGCGTTTTTTATACCCTAAAACATCAAATCCCATCAGAACTCCGAAGTTAACCGTGCTAGGGTCAGAGCAGTACTAAGATGGGTGACCTCTTGAAAAGTCTTGTGGAAAAACAAAATTGTAATGGTGTGGACCACGAGCCACTTAAAAAAGTCCAATGGGTGTGGACTACGAGCTACTTAAAAAGGCCCAAAACGGACAATATCTGCAAGCGGGTGGTTTTTTAGGCTGTTATAGTTACTTACTACTAAACTTCTTTAGACTTGCTTGTTAGCAAACTTATACTGGTTGTTGTTGTTGCTGTTTGTTTATAAAGACTATTCACAACAAAAAATGTGGTTTAATGTCAATAAATATTTTAAATTAAAAAATTGTTAAAATTACCATATAAGATTAGGTTGTTTGAAGAAACTTCAAAAATTTTAAAAATAAATAAAAATTTAATATACTTGTACTTTGACTTTCACCATTCTAAATATCTAATTGTATTATATTACAAACTAGTAGATAAGGATTTAATTCTAATCTTCATTTGATCAACTATTGGAAAAGTAAGACATTAAAAAACACAATATGTCTAAAACTATATAAAATATATTTATATTTACATTTATATTCCATTTTAATTTAAAATTTAATATAATTAATTAAAAATTTAATTTTTATCATAAATTTAGTTCTACTTTCATTATTCCAAGTTTGTAATTATTTCTTATTGTAAACTAATAAATAAGGAATTTAATTCTAATCTTAATTTTAACAATATTTGGAAAAGGAAATACATTAAAAAAATAACAATAGGTTTTTAATCAATATTTTAAAAATTGGACTTAAAGTTAATTCGATAAGACAAGATGTTTAAAGTTTAAAAGATTCAATCGGTATTAAACCGTCATAAATTGACAAAAGATTAAATAAAATCAAAAAATTTGAAATATTGTTGAAAAAGATTGTAGAATTTGAAATTTATTTAAAAGATAGATCGGTAAATAAAAATTAATTAATTAATTTTAATTTATTAGAATTTACCAATTTATACAAATTAACTGATTAATTAATTAAAAATAAAATTATTAAAATGAATTAAGCTAAAAATAAAAAACAAAACAAAAAATTAGACGATTTAAGAGAGTTTTTTTTAATCATTCTTAAAAAAATGGATAAACTTCACAAAAACAAATTGAATCAACTGACTTGAGCAAGGTCATGAGTGTAATTTCCCACGATCAATACTGGATAAAGTACACGGCTCACTCTCACTTCCTTTATAGCTTCGTCCCGCTGTCTCTCATCTCCTTCCTCGTCTCTCATTTCCTTCCGATCACTCCTTCACAGTTCTTAGGTTTGTTTACGATCACCTAATCATTGATCTTAAAGGCTGAGGAGAGAGAGCTTGTTTGAGGAGGTCTCAGGTGCGAGCTTGGTTCTTCAGTTTTCGTTTTTTGTTTGCGATCAGATCACACTCTTTACTGGCACCGAAGGAATCGATTTTGTTTAGGGATTGACTTTCTTGATGATGATTAAATCGTAAAATCTAGAACGGAATTTATAATTTTTATTTTCCATTATCCAAAAAAAAAGATAAAAGATTGGTTTTCGTTTCTAAATTGTGACACGTTAAGACGGTGATCTTTTAAGAACTGCAGTATAGAAGTCTTTGTGTGTTTTTTTAATAAAGATTTGTTTTTGACAATTGATCTCGAGGCCGAATGGTTACATTGGGAAAATCTGCGGTTGTTTATGTGTTGCGACGATTTGTGCAGGTTTTGGTGAGAAGGTAAAATGGCGTCGCTGCAAGGACCAGTTTTTTGCCCTGCTGTTCGAGTAAAGAAAGTTGGGGGTTACAGTCTGCCTGTGAATGGTCGCTTTGTGAACAACGTTAGGCTTCTTAGAAGTGAGTTGTCGGGATTCAAGGGGATTGCTGGTTACAAGACCAAAGTGGGTATTCTGTATCGTCAATCGGACGCGAGAAGATTTGTTGGAGTGCAGTGTAGTTTGAGTTCTTCCTCTGATGGTAACGGGAGCACAGCCGAGAATTTTAATGAAAATGATGAAGATTACGTGAACTCTAGCGTAGTTGAAGCTGGTATGTTTGTGCGGAATAGCATTTTCTGTTGATTAATTGCTGATACACGGGATAATTTGTGACTTTTGGATGGAGATTGATATTCTGGATGTTTGTAATATATGGAATGGTAAATGGTTAATCTTTCACTTGTGGTTCTCCTTGTAGTTGAAGTCAAGAGTGGAGCGGATGGTTTCATTGTGAAAATGAGGGATGGGAGGCACTTACGATGTGTTCATAACAATCCTCAAGGACATTTACCCGACTATGCTCCGCATCCTGCCATTGTGTTGAAGATGGAAGATGGGACTGGTCTTCTCCTCCCGATAATTGTTTGTATGTGTATCTCATATTTTGGATGATTACTTATTTGATTCTTTTTAGATAATCTCTTTCCATTCCTTTGTTGTATTTGAAATCATGAAATGCCTTCTTTTTTTCTTTTTGCAGTGGAGATGCCTAGCGTGCTACTCATGGCAGCAATTCGCAATGTTCAAATCGTAATTTAGCAACTGCCTCTGTTATGGAATAGTGGAATTTTCAAATTTGGCTTGATGAATTCCTTTAGTTTGTCTCCTGAAAACAATGCTCTAATGATAGTGTAATCGGCATTTGGTTTTCAGGCTAGACCAACTCTATATCAAGTGGTGAAAGAGATGATTGACAAGCTGGGCTATGAAGTATGCTTGAGTTTTCTTATTTTTCTATTCTCTTCTACTCCTTTGTGAAATGGTATATAAATTGAAGAAACAACTCAGTACATGGCAAGTGTATCGGAAAGCTATTGCATATATGTAGTGTGAAAATCTGATAACTGAGTTTTTTGTTTGGCTGTCACAATTATCAGTACAGTTTGAGCTTCTCTTTCAAATGAATTAATGATTTCTGATTGTTGTACATGCCCACCACTATTTCAGGTGAAGCTTGTTAGAGTTACCAAGAGAGTGCATGAGGCTTATTTTGCTCAGTTGTACCTTACAAAGGTACTTACATCTTGTTATTTTGTTAAGAATTTTCTCAAGCAAGATTGATTGTTTTCTATGGATTTGGAATGTAAATACTGATTGACAATCGAAAATGATGTAACAGGTAGGCAACGGCTCAGACTTTGTAAGCTTTGATCTTCGCCCATCAGATGCCATCAACCTTGCTGTGAGATGCAAGGTATTGCGTTCATGTTATTTTTCTTATTTTCTTCCAGTTCAAGTTTTAGAGTCGTAACACTGTTGATGCCGATGTACGTTCATTGCTAGAATATTGTTTCATAATTGGTTATTAAATTGCTGTAGAAACGACTATTTTATATACTAAGCTTGCCCTCATTTATTATTTGGTTAGATTGACTATCTGACACTCATGATCTATAGATTTGTTAGATGCTTGTGCTTCGATGATATTCTTTATTTTAATTAAGTTTAGCTGTTGCTATTCCTCTCCTGTTTACATGTTATTTGTGGAAATTCCTTTTAGCTCCTGGTTGGTAGCAATGCAGTACTGGTATGGCCTTGTGGGCAATCTAGGGAGCAACTTAAATAGTACTTTATCTTTAAACAGTTTTAAGAGGGAAATTGCTGAAGAGGTTTTTATGTGGTTGGATATGAAGCATAGCGTTGTTATGAGTGAAAACTGAGTCTAAAACACAATGCTTATTGGTTTTCTGATATATGGAACCATATCTCCTATGATCCTTGTAGGTACCAATTCAAGTCAACAAGTACCTCGCATACAATGATGGGATGAGAGTTATTGAATCTGGAAAGATAACACAGTCTCTTGCTTCAGATGGTTTACTGTTCACTGAACTAGATAGGTTAGTCTTCAAATCTAATATTCTCTCTCCTCCTTCCTCCCATCACCCAAAACACAACAAAAGAAAAGAGGAAGTATCTTCTCTGTGTTCTGTTAATGATTCTGTAGAAGAGCAATTGATTTGTTGCTGGGGAGATCAACAACTTGTTTAAAATATGACCATCAAATCCTTAGACTACTTTAATAGTTGTCCAGCGAAGTTTGCTTTGGTTGTAGTTCAGTTTTGAGAGATTAAACGTTGTAACTAGATGTAAATGATTTCAGGCCCTCCAGTCAGCCTTGTCTTGATACCAAAGAGTTCAATCTTATACGCAACATGCTGATAGCTGCTGTTGAGGAACGGTATAATGATGCCGGTATGTACATATAAGATCTGTTTTTTCTTTCAAGGAACATTTGGATCTATGAAGACATTTTCACTGAATCTGGAACTAGCTTTTATTACTCGCTTGAACGTATTGACAAATTGTTCTCATCATACCGTAACACCAACATGTCGAATATCGACGTGTGAGGAAGAAGGTTTGATAATTTAATCGAAATAAATGTTGCTATTGAATTCAGAAGTTACCATCTCCTCTTGCTTTGTTCATTCTTATTCGATACATTAACTTTTTTGCATTTTCACAATTATCTTGCTTTTGTGCAGCTCAATGGAGGGACGAACTTGGGCAATTTCGGGCTAAAAGGAATCTGAAAAAGTACACATAACGGGTGGGGAAGTGTTGATGCCTGCAATTCATCGTCGATTTTCTTACACGATTGAAAATTGAAAGTAACTCAGCCATTTGTTCTAGTAGGTGTTGAAACGTGTATATAGAAACCATTGTTCAAGCTGATGAAATCGGACGTACGCCGCCCTTAAATCAGTCAGTATCCTTACCACTCTAAATATATAAGGAAGTCTGTGAATATATATTTGTACATATGAACTTTCCTAATGTAAATTTCTTGCTAAACTAAGCTAGTTGAAGTCTGCATATTATTACATCATGTGTACTGGAATTGGAATCTACTTCCTATTTAGTGTCCAGGAGTTTTCACTGTTACCAGAAGCTCTTCCTGTCCTATGTTGTCTTCTGCCAAAGCACTTGTTTTGGTGAAATTGTAAGAGAATAACTTTAGGAAAAAGGAAAACATAAAGGAAAGGAACTAAGAAAACGATAGAAAAAGATGTGTTGATTATTGTTTGCGAAAATGATAAACAAACAAGAGGTGTTTGGAAAATCTAGTGGAATCTGATTCCGATTGTGATCTGATCTTAGCTTTTTAAGCGAATTTTCAACCCACAAAGCTATACACATTGTCAATATTTCCAAGTTCTAGAAGCCTCTAATCACTGCTGGAAAGTACTCTGAATCTGGAAATTTTCATAAGCCACCTACCCCCCTCTTTTTCAGATATGAAAATGGCTGGCTCGGAAATACCATCTCTACTGTGTAGGAATAAGGCTGCGTATTATCAGATTTTTTAAAATTTCGCTTTATTGCAAGATTTCAGACTAAGTGTGATGATGAAATTGATTGGCCCGGTTGGCTTGAGTCGAGGTTCGAGTCTATTTTGGTCGAGTTTGACTAAATCGTTTAAATGATATTATTTTTACTCAGGTCAATCAGTCAAATTTAATTTCGAAACTTGATCAAATAAAACATGTTTCTATATTTCCAATTGTCATTTATACTCTCATTTAATTATATTTTCTACAAAGTCATAAGTAAGATTTTGAATTACATAATGTAATTTACTGTAATTAAATTCATATTATTACTATATTAGAAAAATATTTGATACTAAAATAAGTAGGATAGGAAATGAAATAGAAAAAAGATTAATGTAATAATATTTGTACTTTGTAATTTTCAATGTAATAATATTTGTACTTTGTAATTTTCTAAATGACCCACAATTACAATTTTCATAGTAACAATATAACCTAAAACAAATAGTTTAAAATTCATAATTTAAAATTGATGTTTTAAAAATCAAACCGAAAGTTAAATTAGTAAAATAAAAGGTTTAAAGTTTAAAAAGTTTCAATATATTAAAGAATTTGAAATATTATTGAAAGATATTATTCTTACCCATATAATTGATTTATTTCAGTTTACAAAAACTAATTAATTAACCAAATATGACTGTTTAATTAATAAACTGATCAATTTTTAATAACAAGAGTTGCTAAAATAAATTAAATCAAAACCTAAACTAAAAAATTGACCGGTTTAAGATTTTTAAGGTTAAAAATGACTGAACCAGTTGAGTTTTTTTAATCTTGTTTAAAATATTAATTGTAACTTAGATTACAACTTACAACCTAAAAAAATTGAAATAAATCATAAATATATTAGATAATTTAAAAATATAAGAAAATTTACAAAAAAACCGCTATATTCTATTCTATGATGTCTATTAAATAACAACAGAACTAACCGCCGTAACAGAAACCCGGCGAATCTCCCGCCACAGCCACTGGCGTAACGGTTGGTTCATCCACGTGGCAAGTTGGACCCACCTAACCCACTATATATATATAGACCACACCACCACCTGTCTCCGACCTCTGCTCTTCTCTCTGTTAATAACTGCTTCAGTTTCGTTTCTTGTTTTTTGTTTACATCTGGAGCAGTGAGTACGTAGTAACCTAATTACGCACTACTACTCCATGAGGAAGATCCAAAATTCGAGGGATTTTACTTGGAATTAAAGCGATTTAATTTTGCAGTTTTTGGATCTTCCAATGGCTTCTTCTCGATTTACGCGGTTCTGGTTCTCTCTTCTTTTTTAGCTTTCTTTTGCGTGATCTATTCGGTTCTTGATCTGTTTCTACCACCGACATGTCGAATCCTTTGGATCTCTTTGGGAAGCCTTGTGAGTGCTCTTTTTAATTATGTTTTCATTTATTATTGACGATGTTGTTGTTGTTGTTATTGGCTATGTATATTTGTTCCCCATTTTTGTGGCTTTTTAATTTAGCTGTTAATTTATGGAAGTTTATAACTTGTTTCGGATGGTTTAATTTCATGTTAGTGAAGTTTTGTACTGATTGGGAAGGGGTAATCTTGGTGCTTTTTTTTTGGCTTTTGTTGTTGGCCTGGCATTTCAGTAAAATAGGGTTGTTTGATGTTTTGTAGGTTTTGATGGGTCTTCTGGAAATGATGAGAGAACTGAGAGAAGAGAACGGAGGTCTGATTTCGAGAACTCGGAGGAGGATAGGAGGACTAGAATTGCGAATTTGAAGAAGAAGGCGATGAAAGCTTCTAATAAGTTCCGACGTTCACTGAAGAAAAACAGCAAGAAGCGAAATGGTAGTGATCTGGGGACTTCTGCTACTGCTGCTGCTGCAATTGAGGATGTTCGGGATGTTGAGGAGCTGCGGCTCGTTGATGCTTTTAGACAGACTTTGATTGCAGATGACTTGCTTCCTCCCAGGCATAATGATTATCACATGTTGTTGAGGTGATATTCTGATTCTTTACCTTTTAACATGTTACAGTTTTCTTTCCTGTTGTTCAAAATACTTTGTTTTCAAGTAGTTATCAATTACATAATTGAACAATTGGACGTTATGAAAGTTGTTGCTTTTATTTGCCCACAAGGACAAGCTAAATGATAGGTTATGGCTGGTCCAGCCTAATTAGTGTTCTTCACTGCCTCACCTTCATACTTGAGACTTTTCTTGTAAAATTTTTTATAGATTTTTGAAAGCAAGGAAGTTTGACATTGAGAAAGCAAAGCAGATGTGGGCCAGTATGCTTCAGTGGAGAAAAGAATTCGGTGCAGACACAATTATGGAGGTAACATTGTATTAAGACTTATTTTAACTCAATCTTTTCCCTTTTGACTACGTATTTCTTGTTTAGCTTGTCTTTTACTGATTTTGCTATAGAATAGTCCATGTTATCAATTGACATTCTCTAACTTTGCAAGATGATACTTATTTTTGTTTCAGGATTTTGAGTTCACTGAATTGGATGAAGTTTTAAAGTACTACCCTCAGGCATATCATGGAGTGGATAAGGATGGGAGACCTGTCTACATCGAAAGACTGGGAAAAGTTGATCCCAGCAAACTCTTGCAAGTTACCACTATGGATAGATATATTAGATATCATGTGCAGGAGTTTGAAAAATGTTTTGCAATTAAGTTTCCAGCTTGCTCTATCGCAGCAAAGAGACATATAGATTCGTGCACAACTATTTTGGATGTGCAAGGCGTGGTGTGTATCTTGTTGTTGCTATTACCTTCATAATCGATATTCTACTTAAAACACCATTTTATCTTAGTCCGTCTCTTAGATCCTTAATATCTGTTTGAATCCTGCTTTTAGGGTTTAAAGAACTTAACCAAGTCTGCACGAGAACTTATCATGCAGCTGCAGAAAATTGATGGTGACAACTATCCTGAGGTATAAATTCCTTCAGATTCTGTTGCTTAATAGGACTCGAAATTCAATTACGAGTGCTATATATCACAGTTTCTAAGATAAATTTTGCAGACACTGTGCCGCATGCTCATTGTAAATGCCGGTCCTGCTTTTAAATTGCTTTGGAATACAGTGAAATCATTTCTCGATGCCCAAACAGCATCGAAAATTCACGTGAGTATTGCTTATCTAACCTCTTGTCTGTTCTATTTATTCTTTTTTAAAAATAAGTGGACAATAATGGATAGGGTTTTGAATCGTACTGCAGGTCCTTGGTAATAAGTATCAGAATAAATTGCTGGAAATAATTGATGCCAGGTACTGCCAAAGCATATGATATTACAAATTCTGGTTCTTCTTCCAATTAGACCTCTCTTTGTGACAGATAAGTTGTGGAATGATTTCAGTGAATTGCCTGAATTTCTCGGTGGTAGCTGTACTTGTGCTGATCAGGGAGGTTGCATGAGATCTGACAAGGGGCCATGGAAAGATCCTAACATTTTAAAGGTTTGAGACTATTTGTTAGATTTGATGTATGATATGTCTTTCATTCCAATTTTCATAATTAACTCCTTGAAAAGATTCTTAGGTTTTATAATTGTCTATGTGGATGCAGATGGTTCATAGTGGTGAAGGGTTCTACTCTAGGCAAATAGTAACAATTTCCAACTCTGATGGCAGGATAATTGCTTGTGATAAGCCACGTTATGCAACGGTACATTCAAGTAGAATGTTTCATTTCCAAATCATAGTTACTGTCTTCTAATATAATAACTACACCATATGTACACTCTGAAGTTGTTGATATCTTCTTTCAAGTCAGATGAAAACCAGTGATGCTTCTACTGGAGAATCAGGATCAGAAGTGGAAGATATTGGATCTCCCAATCCAACTAAAAACAATTTGCTTCCAAGATTGACTCCTGTCACTGAAGAAGTAAGCGCCTTTTACCGTTGATCTTGATGAATTTTATGATTCCTGCTTGTATTTGATTTTCTTCTGCATCCATGAATTCATCATAAGTTGAGCGGAAGTCATCAACATTTCTGCAGATAAAGAAACTGGTATTTTCCACAGTCCAGGTCAACGGCCCTTTGCGCAGTCCCTTAGTTGTACAAGGAACAGACAAAGGCAAGGGGCTCCATTTTCTATCTTGCTCTATTTAGAGCGAGAAGAACAAAAATCAATTCTTTCCATGTCTTCCATCTTGAATTTTTAACTTCAACGATCTTAGCCTGTAATAGGGATTTAATGTGCCTATTAATTGATACCACTCAGATTTTAAATTTATGGGTAAAGTTTAGTTTGAATTAGCCGCATCAACAAAACTTGAATGTGTTGCACTACCTTAGAGAAGCAGTGACTGCATGAAAACGCAAGCACCTACATATTATTGACATCTTTAGATAAATTGACAGGGGAAAGTGGTTGGTAAGGCACTTCTTGGTGGTCAATTCTCTGAGTATGATGAATATATACCCATAATTGATAAGACCGTGGATGAAGGATGGAAGAAACATGTTCCCTCTGAAGACCCAGATGCTTCTACAGGTTAGAGATATTAATTTTAGTCTTTACAGCCTCTTGTTAAATAACTATCAAGTTTATGATACTTGGAAACGCTATACACTGTCAATTAGTCATGTACTTGATAAGGCTTATTTTACAAAGGAATTGGATACTTAGTAAGAAGATCTATTGCAGGGACATCTTCGCTGCCAAGTGTAGAAAAATCTTCAGAGAAGATTCCTGGTCGCATTTGGTCGATGCTTGTGGGCTTCTTTATAACCCTCCTTGCTTTTATCCACTCATTGGCATTTTTGGTGCCTAAGAAGATATCTATCTCTAATTCAGCACATGACACTAGTGCCTTACCTTCTGAATTTGTGCTAAGGGAAGAGCTAAGGGGCTCCTCTCCTATTGGGCTTACAGAAGTGGATGTGCTCCCTTCTGTATTGAGAAGGATGGGTGAGCTTGAAGAGAAGGTTAATATGCTACAGACCAAGCCTTTCAAGATGCCATGTGAAAAAGAAGAGCTACTCAATGCTGCTGTTTGTCGTGTGGATGCGTTAGAAGCAGAACTGATTGCTACAAAAAAGGTGACTACATATATTCTTATACTTTCTTGCTATAGGTAAAATTTTACCATTTTGTGTTTTCATTTACTTTTAGAACAGGTTTTGTTAAGTTGTAGAGATGGCCAAAAGGGCATAACCCAGTCTGAAATCAAGAGGTTAAGTTTTGATTCAGTTTCTATTCAGACTTAACTTGAGACTTATTGACTAAAACAATGTCATTTTGATAAGTTATGCTAAAATGACTTAGTTTTAGCCTCGACCTAATTGAGCTTTGGACTTTGCAAGTCTGACCGATCGCTTGCATCCTCGTAAAGTGCATGACTGAACATATAACATATGGATGTGCATCTTCAAAGAAGTTACTTTTGCCTAATGTGTTCTAAAAAGATGTGGAAGTTCTCTTCTATTTTACACTTCTAATTCATTTTACTTGCAATCTCTCAATATGTTTCTTGATTTCTATCAACCAACTTAAACCTTCCTCTTTTGCAGGCTCTGCATGACGCTTTAATCAAGCAAGATGAGCGACTTGCGTACATAGATAGACAAGAAGAGGCCAGATTGCGGGTAAGTTGAAGATTACATTCTTTTGATGCCACTTTGAACCAGACTGAAGTAGATCTCTGTTGAGTCACTAAACCAAATGACTTTTCTTTATGATTTGCTGCAGAAAAAGAAGTTTTGTTGGTGAAGAGAGGATATCTGTACAGGAGGAATTTGATACGTTTTCAGTCACGTTGATACCACTTCGTTATGAGGTTAATGTATAGACCAGAACTCCTGTTACATGTACATTGGAAGTCGAATCTAATAAAATAACTCGAGAATTACTTGTATATGGCAACCTAGCACTCATGACTCTGATGATACATAGATGAAAACTATGACTGATAATGAACAGAATATATATGATGTACTGTTGTGTAGTGGCATTCTTGGTCTGAGATTCCAAAGCACTGAAATTAGAGTTACACAAACACTGGAAGTCAATGGAATAATTTTGAATTAATAGAATTTGAGTTTAAATTTAGAAATTTTCAGGTTTTCAGCTTAAGAGGCCCGTTTCTGTGCAGAAACTTTAATGACCAATACAAGATGCTGACTTTTATCAAAACTTTTTTGTGGAACTTGCATAAACACAATAAGGGTTAAACAGAGAAGGAAACACAGTAGCCGCGATTACTCTTTAAACGTTTGATTGAGAAAAACGGTCACTATTGCAGTTCGACAGCACCAACAAAAGTCCACCTGAATCATGCATTTAAAGAGGAATGTGGCCGAACCCAGTGAAAAAGGACTGAGGTAAACAGGGTACTTGACAAACATGTAATATAGTAATTAATTTTGAAGATTAGAAGTCATACATGGAGGCAAATTCCATTTCTATAGTTATTGACGTGAGATAAATCCCATTTGTAGAGTTGTTGACGTATTCCATAACAATAAAATGGAGAATGGGATGCCTATAGCAACCAACTAGACTCTTTGCACCTAAACCCGTAATTGAAAATATCACAATGGCAACTGAGGACTCAACTCCGTTGGTTATCAAAAAGACAAATGGGAAACTAAAGAAATGTGTGATTTGCATAAGTTAAAAAGGAAAAGTTAGGAGGTCAAAGGTAAGCACTCTAGATCCACATTCACAACCAATGTCTATGATTAATGCAAAAGACTGGTTTCATTTTGCGCACTTGACAAAAAAATTCAGAAATGAAAGCATCTTCCATAATATTCTTCACATTCATCTCCTTACTTCATAGATCTCCATGCTCGGAGTGTTTCACTTCCCATGTTCCATTTTTACTGTTGAAGTGTAGTAACTCAATATTCTTTTATCCAATTCATAGTAGTCTTCCATCTTCCTTAATGGTTTCAAATCCAAGTCAATGAAGTTCACCTATGTAGTTGAAAGACAGATCAGTATCCAAAAACAATAGGGCCATCATATTGGGAGAACTAAATAAGCAATCACCTATGTACCATCTCATACGTGAGGAACATCGTACTTTAAATTAAACTTGCTGTGATTCAGAGATGAATATTACCCTGAGCATTAGTGACTATAACAAAAAAATAGAATTACCAACTGCATAATTAAAATACAAATGTACATAACAAAATGATATTTCCAAGGACAATTACCATTTCCAGAATGGTTCACTAACAGATAACTATTCTCAATACTCCAGCATCCTTCATGCCCAAGTGTGTGTGTGTGAGAGAGAGAGAGAGAGAGAGAGACAGAGACTTATGACGACTTTAAGCCTCATTGGCAAATTAGAAACATTAAAAACCAGCCACACGAATTAACCAAATCATGAATGGAAATGAGAGAAGCTATTTACCTTATAATCAAAATTTTGATCCGTTGATTGTAAGTAAACACTACTTTGCACAGATCCCAAGTCATCTTCCCTTGGTCTAAAAGTAATCATTATACTACAGTCCTTTGCAGTAGCAGCTATTAAAAAGTTCTTCAAAATCTTCAAGCTCTCATCCATAGGAATAGAATGCAGAAAGGCATATTCATGTGTCACTCTTGCTGCATCAAATTCTTTGCATACAACACAAGGCTGGCATACTAAGTTATAATATGCATGAATTGCCCCTTCAATGTCCAGTGTATCAAGTTTTTGAACTTCAAGAAGTTGATTCGACACTCCAGAACTATACACAGTCTCAGCAACAAGCTCTATGAAACTTGACGTCCGCAAACCCTTCTCTGACCTAATGACGCCCTCTAGTACATCTTCAAAAGCTTCTTCAGTGGCAGCATCAGTTTTCTTAGTGCCACCACCAAGTCCTCCAAGGACAAGAGAACCATTCAAGAACACACGGAAGTTGTTCTGAGGGGTGGTGTAAAGATCCTTGACGGCTTTAAGTATTCTTTCCTTAGAAGCAGAGAACAGATCCAACGGATTATACTTGCTTAACTCTGAAATCTGAAGATTAGCATGTTTTAGCCATAACAAAACCACAACATATAATATTTGTTACTTAATATCAAGGCTTCATTAATGAGGGAGAAATGGCGAATACATCCTCTATATCTCCAATTAAGTTTGCTCTGCACATTATGATAAATTTGCCATGAGATCAAACACCATCAGGACAATTACCACTTGTTGCTGCAACTTAAGGGCTTGATGCATTCTAAAACGTGTAGTGCTCCTCTTAATGGAATTTACTTCAGCTATGAACTTTGATACGGGGAGAAATCCACATTTGGGCTAGTTAAAGAAACAATATTTATATTGTCAATATGTGACTCATGGACACACAAAATGTGTCATCAGTCTGGCGAAGAAAAGCAACAAAAGAAAATCTATGAAAAATACCTTTATCTCAACAGATATGCAGGCTCCACCCTTGAGAACACCTAAGATGGAGACATGTACAACAAAATATCAGGCTTCAAAAGTTACACCACATTCATATGGTCCACTTTCAATAAGCACTTGCACTAAAATTTTGCTTATAGCTAACAGAGACAAAACTTAGCTCCAGACTAAAGTTGGCATTTTTATTCTTCGTTCAACCAAAATAACACATCACATAAGTTGAGGTATTCACTATGCAGCTAAACGTACCACAATATATGCAAGAACATCAAAAGGTAACATTTGCTACCACAAGGATAATTCTAGAGTCTAGACACTTTGAAGCAAATGTGTTACCATGAGGGAACACGGAATGATCGGACATGACAACCACAGAATCTCGCTTCAAGTCAACCTTGGAAGCATCAACTCTCCAAGCAGGTCGCCAAGACATGACATTCTTTTCCACAGCCTCCAGAAAGTTCCTTGTTACTAGAACACGCATCTGCCACAAAGACCATGCACACCCAACTCAAAAACTCATATTGAGCTCATTTTTAAACCAATTCAAGCCATTCCCAGAAAGCAGCATACCCCAGAATCAACATATTTGGGACCCAACAAAGGGGTCATAACATGTTTGACATAAAGTTGCTCAGCTATTTCTCTGTTAGGTGAAGACACAACTTCCTCAGCATCTCTCCACAGTAGCTTTTCTTTTTCTGAGAATTCCAAGTTCCTTTGAACTCCACCTGACTTGCCATTCCAAGCCACTTTCTGTATTCTCATTACTTTCCCAATCTATATATAGAGTTGTTCACTTGAATGTTAGAATTTCATCATGAAACATAAAAAATATAGGAACTAAACAGAGGATTAATATAAGAGAGTGGAGGTACAAAGATTGGAGAAGATCCAGTATAGGCGAGCACAATGTTACAAGCCCCTTCCCCTCTGTATGTCCAATCAGCTGCGTCCTTCTCATCTAATTTGACCTCCATCTGATAAGCAAAGTTCAAAACAATCATGAAATTACAGAAATGAAGAACAATAAAGAAAAAAAAAGAGAAGCAAAGCAATACCTGAAAAAAATCAAAATCGAAACCGAAACCGAAACCGAAACCGAAATGTCTGCACAAGAATCCTAAATCCCACTTGGATTTCACTTCACTGAATAGGAGCTTGAAGAGATGTTCTTAGCTTGGATTTAAAGCAGAGAACGGCTCAAAGACTAGTGAACATGTGATTTGTGGGCTGTTAAGAATACGGCTTGAACCGCTAGAGTCACGAACCTCTCTTAGAGACAAACGTGGGTTCAAAAGATGAAAAAAAACAACTTTTTCGAGCTCAGGAGAACGTGGAAATTTAGGTTTCGCGGGAAATACTGATAAAAAAGAAGGAAGATTGAGTAGCGCTTTAAAAACTGCCCCTTCGATTCCTTTTGTAAGAGAGCTTAATGACTTTAGCGGTTAAAGCCATATTCTTAACAGCCCAATCACAAGTCTTTGACCCGTGTTAAGAACATCTCTTCAAGCTTCAGTGAAGTCCAAATGGAATTTAAGATTCTTATACAGACATTTCAGTTTCGGTTTCGATTTCGATTTTTTGTAATTTCATGATTGTTTTGAACTTTGCTTATCAGATGGACACCGAACTGTACATGTACACGTGGCAGACAGGTCGGCGTCTTTGATATTTTCGAATGCCGGCGGCTACATGACTGTCATATTACCGCTGATGACGTAACGCCGCGTATGGGTTTGAGTTCGAGCCGAAGTGAAACCCCTTTCTTCGTGAAAAGACGTTATACCCCTTGGCCTGGGCCAGTGGCTTTATGACAAATGTTGCTTTTGTTTTATTAATACTAATACATGACAAGTGAATTATTAATTATTATTATTAGTGACATTAAGTGTATATATATATAAATAAAAGGACTACGCATTTTCATATTAGTCATATCCGTGCATTATTAATTGTTAATTATTATTAAGT
>JAOSBM010000006.1:1922365-1939981 GCA_027568955.1 Erythroxylum tenue
AATTCAACTTTAATTGTTTAAAGCTTAAATTTTGGTGAAAAGTGTCAACTTTTCACTTTTATCTTTGTAAATTTGATGTAATGAAAGAGATTCCATTTAAGTTGTTTAATTTAAGTGGTTGTTTGAGACCGTTTCAACCTAAAATCTCAAAACGTTCAAGAATCTTAATTAATACAACTCCTTTGAAACTCAAATTCGCTATCTGTTACAAGAATCTTGAGAAATTCAGGATTCAATATCAACGGATGCAAAGTCTGTAACATGCATGAACATACTGTGTGGACAAGACAAGCACTTTTAAGTTGAGGGATTAATAGGATTGTCACTTTGTAGGGACGTTCAAAACATGAAATGATAATGGCAGACAGTCATTATGAGATCATTTACTCAAATTGGCCAAAAGAACACAATGAAGGAAACCTGAGGATCCCGACGATCGTCCAAAGAGGCATCTTACGTCTTTGAAGAAATGGTAGGCCACATAGCAACAACCCATTTTTTTTTCATTTTCTTCATGTTTCCCAAATTTTCACCTATAAATGCTAATCAAGTAAGGTGGTTGATTGATGTAGGAGAGAAAACGAAATGTTTCATCTTGTTCTTCTTGGTGTATTGTCACTTCTACTGTGCAAATTAGCTAATAAGTTTCTGAATTCTGGTAACTATTTCTTACCTGCCAATGCCCCTCCTGGTAGCTCAGGATTTCCATTAATCGGAGAGACCTTACAGTTTATGGCAGCCATTAATAGTGGCGAAGGTTTCTATAATTTTGTCAGGGCTCGCCATTTAAGGTAACTTTTCTTCGTTTCTTTCTTCTGAATTCCAAACTCAGGATTCTAGTTGAATGTGTCAGATATTAAAAGCAGCTAATATGAGGAACCAGTAGCTGAAACCATGGTTCTGTATGTGTTTTGAGCTTCAGGTATGGAAATTGCTTCAGGACCAACATATTCGGGGAGACCCATGTTTTTGTGTCGAGTGCTGAATCTGCGAAGGCAATCTTAAACAACGAGTCCGGAAAATTCACGAAGAAGTACATAAAATCGATCGCCAAACTTGTGGGAGATCAAAGTTTACTATGTGCTTCGTCTCATCACCACAAGCTGCTTCGTAACCATCTACTTTCCTTGTTCTCCACCACTTCAGTTTCACTCTTCGTTCAACAGTTCGATGAATTGATCATGACAAGTATCGAAAACTGGGGGAACAAGGGCTCGGTGATTGTGCTTGATCAAGCACTTCAGGTTAATATTCTAGACATACGTTGAAGAACATTAGAACTTAAAATCTGTTTTTGGTATTGTTTATATTAAAAATGAGTTGCAGATAACCTTCAAAGCCATGTGCAAGACGTTGATGAGCTTAGAAGATTCAAAACAGCTAGAGATTTTGCAGGAGGACGTAGCCTGTGTTTGCGATGCAATGCTTTCTTTCCCTCTGCGGCTTCCATGGACTAGATTTTCCAAGGGCCTGAAGGTAACATGTGAGACCGTTGACTCTTTACTCAGCTAAGGTGTTGTAGAAATGGAACTTCCACCGTTCCTGATGAATGATGATGAATAAATCAGGCTAGAAAAAGAATTATGAACACCCTGGAGAAGATGATAATTGAAAGAAGAAGATTCCAAGAAGACAATAACGATGACTTTCTGCAGAAACTATTGACAGATAAAGACGGATCATCCTCAGTTCAAGCTTCCAGTTTGAGTGATGAAGAGATCAAGGATAATATCCTGACAATGATTATTGCAGGTCAGGACACAACAGCAAGTGCAATCACTTGGATGGTTAAATACCTTGGAGAAAACCAAAATGTTCTTGACCAACTTCGGGTAATTGAAACTCCAACTAATGAATCTGCAAATCATATACTATATGCTTGTGCATGATGTGTTCTTGATTGGAACAGACTGAACAGTTCCATCTCGCTGAGAAGCTCTCATTCAACCAATGTCTCACCCTGGAAGATCTTAATGAGATGTCATATGCTTCTAAGGTGAGTGAAACTAGGATCACAAGTGATGGATTTTCAGTTTCTTTAACAGATGTTTGGTTGGCACTAAACAGGTAGTGAAAGAATCTATGAGGAAAGCATCCATAGTAGCCTGGTTACCAAGATTAGCACTCAAGGAAACTGAGATTGAAGGTTTATTTCCTGACAGAAATGGTGTAATTATCATATTTCAGGTTGTTTAGTGACTTTCTCCATTTCTGGTTTTTTGTATCCAAAGGATTTAAGATACTGAAAGGATGGAACATAAACACTGATGCCAGATCAATACACCTCGACCCTGTTCTTCGCTGTGACCCTGACAAGTTCAATCCGTCAAGGTTTGATGTAAGCTACCTAATACATTCAAATTCACGTTTCTTTCACTTTTTATAAAAATCATAAAAAATAGTTTTTATTTCCTGTTTATATTTTTCATAATCTAATCTAATTGCTATCAATTAAATGTATATTATTTAATATATAATATATTAATATTAATAAGAAATAAGAATAAATTAATTTAATGTTATATATTCAATTAACTAAAATTAATTATGAATATATGGTTGTATTTATTTTTGTACTTAAATTAAATTATTATTAAATATGATTAATTTTATAATATCTTCAAATAAATTTTAATTTAATAATTATAATATTTTGTCTTTTAATTTTGACTGTTTGTGCTCTACAGGATGATCAAAAGCCATACAGCTTCTTAGCTTTTGGAATGGGAGCGAGGGCATGCCTGGGAATGAACATGGCTAAAGCTATGATGCTAATTTTCCTCCACCGTCTGGTCACAACTTACGAGTGAGTTACTTTCGCACACCCAAATTGCTTTTGTGATCGTATAAGATTACATATCGTTCAACATCTCCAACTCTTCGACACCAACAAGACTTTGACTGAATTGTAGTTTTACTTGTAATCGGGTTATGAACGTTAACGATCTTGTTCAGGTGGAAGGTGACTGATTCAGACCCCAGTCTTGTGAAATGGGCACTCTTCTCCAGGTTGAAGAGTGGTTGTCCGATCGATGTTACTCCTATCAGAAAGGACTCCTGATTCCTGAAGCAGCTGCTTAAACAACAGATCAATAAGCATTTAAGACACTTTTTAACTTTAAGCGGCTTGGAATAGGAAAAAGAAGGCTTTCAGGTTCTGTTTTAGACACATCAATTACATGTTTCAACAATGCTGAAATATAATAGAAACATAGGAGATCTGATTCTGAAATGGAATTATCATATTTGTATAAATAATAAAAACCAGATATATAAATTATTTCTCCATATTTTTATGAACGGACTTTTATTTATATGACGTTTAATAATAAATTTTAAATTTTTTAACGTGTTAATAACCTCTTATTCTTATCATATAATTGCATTAATTATGATAGTGTTGTATGTTTTAGAAATAACCTCTTTATTAAGTTAAGAATAAAGTTGCGTATTATTAGATCTCTTCGGATTTTGCATAGGCGCAAATTCCTCCTATGTATGATATTGGTATATGTAAATAATTATTAACGTTAAGGTTGATTGAATATTTTAAAGATATTTGAATTTTTGTGAAAACTTTAAAAGATGGGATTCATGAATTTAACTAATAATTAAATGTTTTTGGATATCTATTAACTCTTGGTTAATTACACGAATTAAGAATGTAATTTGGGTTACATTACTATAAATAATTTTTTTGGACAAATTCATTTAAATAAAATGCGATTCTTAATTTTGTAAAATGTTTAATTAATTATAAAGTTAAATTCTTTTTTAACATGTAAATTGTTAAAATATAAATTTTTAAATTTATATCATAACCTTTTTTTTTTTTGAAACCAATAACCAAATTATTTTTAGTTACATAATTTTAATGCAACGAGCCTAATATATTTATGGGTTCAATTGCAACAAACAAATAAATGTAGTTATATTTTTATCACTGATAATAATTACATATTGGATAAATCTTAAAGATAATTATTTTAATTGAATAAATTTATTTTAATCTCTTATTTAATATTTAATAAAAAATTATTGATAAAATTATTTTATTTTATTAAAATGAATAATTTAAATTTTAACTTTTTATTTACAAATTAATATTTATTTTTAAATATAACTTAATTATTAAATAAAAATTTATTTGAAATGAATATATTTTGAAGATATTTATATTTAATTAAATTTATTAATTTAATTTAATTACAAAATTAAATAAAATTATTAAGTAGAATTAAATTATTCATAATTTTTAGTAAAAATTAAACTATTAAATAATATTTAATTTATAGTAAATCAGATTATGAAAAAAAAGAAAATAAAAACCAATTTTTATGTTTTTTGTAATTTTTAAAAACTATAAGAAACTAAAACTAAAATTAGAAAAAAAAACTCAAATAAATAAACCTTTTTACTAAATTAAAAAATTAAAAATTAAAAGAGAAACAAATAGGTACTGTATTTTGAGCTATTTTCAATTTTTGAATTGAATTTAGTAGGAATGATTTAAGTAGCTCGAACTCCAATTAACTCAAATTTCTTTCTTAACCTTATGTCGACTGTTTTGGGACCAAAATGCCACCGTAGTTTTTATTGAGGAGGAAAAACAAACACTTTGAGGTGGGATGGAAAACATATTTAACATCAAAAGACTCATATCTCATCCCTATCAAGGCCCTGTTTGGTTAATAGATCATGATGTGACGTAACACACTTTAATCGTTTAGTTTAGAATTTCGTAATGAAATAGAATGAAGTGGAGAGTTTTATGTTATGTTTCATTCCATCCTAAATAGGGAAAATAAAAAACCTCCAATTCGGAGAGTTTAGGATGGAACGTAAACTAAAAAATACATATTACCTAATATACCCTCAATAATTTCTCTTAATACTAATCATTTCTTCTAATCCTAACCCTCTTTTCCCCATAGTCATTTATTAGGTCAACAAAAATTGTATATAATTAATAATATTTTCATATTATTTCTCCTTACCCTAATAATATTATTTTTATATTATTAACAATAAATTGTATATAATTAATAATAAAATTTTAATAAAATTTTTATTAATAAAAATAGAAAATATATTTTAAAAATTATTCTTTAATTATTTGTATATATTTCTATATAAATAAAAATAAAATAAATTATTTTTAAATATAAATCACATATAATATAATATAATTAATAATTAATAATGGCAATTTTATATAATTAATAACAAATTGTATATAATTAATAATAAATAATAAAACTTTTATTAAAATGTTTATTATTTTAAAATTGAAAATAAAAAAAATATTTGTTACAGTTGTGACTTGAACCGTAACTTTTTAATTGGACATGTTTTTTATTTTAAAATCATAGCGTTAAACTTCCTGTAACAACCATTTTAATATTAGGAGTATAATAGTCATTTATTATACATTCCATTCCATTTCATCTATCTTCCAAATAATATTTTACTACATTATATTAAGAACCATTCAATCCCTTCCAAGTAACTTTTCACTACATTATATTCTATTCGATTATAATTCATTCCGTTATGTTTCATTTTATTTCATTAATTAACACCCAACCAATCAGCCCTAATTGTTTACATAAAGACATGGAGTAGCAAACTTGTCCCACGCATTTCCAACCCGGACAATAATTGTCTGTTTATTTAACGTTTTCAACATGCAAAGACGGGATGAGACAGAACAGAACACCCCTTTACATTGTAGCCTATTAAGTGCTTCAAGATAACTTTGTTTTAAAGGGCCACGACCAAAACTTGCAACAACAAAAAAACAAAAGGATGGTATAATTTTCCTAAAACTTGTGCCGTGCAGTTGGTCTCATCCCAGTTTATTATAAACAAAAGATACTATTATTTTGTTAGAATCATATAGTTGTACCGGTCTGAAACTAACCAATTTATTAATGCATTGTCTTCCAACAATACCATAATTACTTATAATGTGATAATTGGATCACTTTTTTTTTCTTTCCCATTTTCAATTCATAAAGTGAGGACCTTGTACAGATATACAGAGCTACGTGGAGGCTCATGATGCACTGAGCCCCCAACATTTAAAAAATTAAATATTTTTATTTTTAATATATATATATATAAGGATGGAATTATTTGGAGCTCATTGATACACTGGGCCTTCCAAGTTTTTAAAAAATTAAATATTTAAACCATCATATCTTAAATTTCTAACTTCGTCACTGCTTTACATTAAAATTTACTTCTCAATTCGTGAAGTCCTTATCCGTACTTTTGTTTTGAGAATAGAAGACTTGGATACGAGTCTTTTACTTGTGATCACAAATTTCTAGCAATGTTAAAATGTAAACTAAAGAGCTTAATTCAAGTTTGGGCGGTCTAAAATGATGTAATTTTGATAAATAAAAATAAACTAAAATAATATTATTTTAATTTAAGAATAGGGATCGAATTTCGATTCTCCTCCTACCCGTGTGTATCATATTTAAAAAGTCAAAATTAACATATTCAGTATACAAAATTCTCTACTTTGTGAGGGTTAAAGGCGGTTCATCAATGATCGCAACCTTCTTTTTGTAATTTTTACAAAGAGGTTAGTTTTGTTATTTAAATCGTATGACCATGTGGTTACAAAGGAACAATTTTTATTAATTGCTTTAAAACTCTCCCTCAATGGTGTGTATAATATATTTATATATATATTTCTTTTCTTTGAGAAAATGAAATACATGTGATTATTTAATTAATATTAAAGATTATGGCTTTATTCTTCGTTCTTTGGTTTAGAAATAAAAATAAAAAATTTACCAAAAACTCAAATATATGCAATTTCGAAGGTTCCATTTTTATAAATGGTTTAAAATTATTTTGTACTGTATTAGTCTAAAATTATTTTGTACCAATTAGTAAACTAAAATATCGAGTTAAATTTATATATTAAATAATTTAATTGAGAAAATATTTTTTATGTTTAAATTTTTTAAATTGTTAGCATGCCTAAAAATATTTTTACATTGGCTTAAATAAATAAAGCTATTAAACCAAAATTTTATTTTATCCATAATATAAACTAAATTTTATTTATATAAAATTAAGTGACTTTTTAATAATTTTTAAAAATTATCTGAAGCGATATTTGGTATTAAAATATTACCAAATTTGATGCTAATTTTTGTAATTAGTATGGTATTCACAATATTGTTTTTCATAATTAAAGATTTTTTAATTAACCTTTTTTAATGGGATTTAAAATGAAGTCTTACGGTTAGTCAAGTAGAGCAGGTGATGCGAGCATCTGAGCAGTATTTTAATGGCAATAAGGTAGTAGCCATACCCAACTAGTCAACACTATAAATGGGTCATGGTCATCAATTTTTGCACATTTTACATGTAATAGATATATTTAAGCAAATGTCTGTTAGTTTTCATAGACCATGAAAGCAAATATTTAATTTTTTTTCATTTTGATTCTTATATTTTAAAATTATTAATATTTTCTTAATATATTTATTTATTCATTTAATTATATAAATTTATCGAAAATAACCTCTCAATCAGTTAGGAATAAGGTTGTGTACTTTTGGATCTTCTCAGACTCCCGATCAACGGGACTTTTATTAAATTATTATTGTTGTTGTTTACATTAATCTCCTTCATCATATTCTATTAGTTTTTTTAACTTTAGACGATACAATACTAAAATTCTTAAATTTCAATATTATGTTATTATAAAATTATAAATAGACGAAAGATTAATGAAATATAGTAAAAATGATTATGTGATAAATAAATAATATTTTTTAAAATAAAAAAGTAAACTACAAAGGGTATGAGTATAATTAACCTATTAGCTATTATATGTTTTTTCATAAGACTTTTGCTTTGTTAAGTTGGCAAATCAACAAGAACAAAATATCCAAATCTATATGTGCTAGATAAGATTAAAAAACATATTTAAGAATGGGCAGTTGGGAATCCCTAAAACAAATGTGGGAACAAAGACTTCTATTCTTTTTAATTATTTAGGTTTAATGTAATGTCATGTTGCAACATGGATTAAATTTCATATTCAAGCCAATCATATAACCTTTTCATGTGTTATTAAGATCTCATTTCATTGTCATTAACTCACTTTAATCTAGTTTCCTTTACCTCTAATCAATTCAATCAGTCTTATCCATATAAATTATAGATTTAGGTTTTGAGCAATGATCTAAAAGCTAAAGTTTATGATTTACAAGATTCAACTGATATTATACTATACTAAAATTGATTAAAAATTGAATAAAATTAAAGAACTTAAAATATGATTGAAAGAGATTGCTCTTATTTATTGAAAAAGTTGAAGTTTATTTAAAAACAAATTATTAAATGATAATTAATTAATCAACTTTTAACATTAAAAATTATTATAATAAATCGAATTAAAAAGTTGAAAATTTAATATTTAAGATTTTACAGCAGAACCGGTCTAGCTAGTTGAAATTTTAGATATTTATTCTTGCCTTTTTGTGTTTTAAAATAAAAAATCATACCCAAGTTGGCGATGATAGTGATACATGTCATGTTATTGTAAGGGACCCGATTTATTACTCCAAGTTGAAAGAAATGGTCATCATTAAAGACAGCTAGTTACCAATGGAAGTAAAGAAATGACAAACTTGAGAGACAACAAGCTTATTGCTCAATAGTTCTTGTCCGAATTATTGAGTTCTGCTTACTGTTATATAAGGGTTAGTTCATGTCACGAGGAAAAAGAACCCAAAAACGGATCACTAGCTAGTTGTTGCCCCGTCATATTATACACAAAAGTCTCTGTCAAAGTTCAAAAAGGTTGGAGAAGACTATAAACTGATAATTCTTTAATTACATGAGTAAAAAGACCAAGCTGAGTCAGAATAAGCTTATTCAATTCATTAATAATCCATCAATAGGTACAACTTGGGCAATGAACATGGAAATACCGTCAAAGCAGTGACGAGTATCAATCCATAACCTTACTAGCTTTTTTCCCTCACAAGTTGAATGATGATAGCATGGATGGCATTGAGTGGAGTTCAACTCAACCCGAAACTCGATTAGGCTCAAGGTACACAATCCAAGCCTCGATCTAATTAGATTTAGGTAGTTTAAATTTCGATTGTATTCAAATTGGGGTCCAACTCAACCCGAAACTCGATTAGGTTCAAGATATACAATCTGAGCCCCAGTCTGATTAGATTTAAGTAGTCTAAATCTCGATTGTATTCATACTAGGTTGAACTCAACTCAAAACTCGATTAGGCCTAAGAAATACAATTCGAGCTTGAATCCGACTGGATTAGATAGTCTAAATATCTATTGTATTCAAACCAACTCAACCTGAGACTTGATTAGGCTCAAGGTACACAATCTGAGCCTCAATCTGATTAGTATTAGGTAGTCTAAATCTCGATTGTATTCAGCTTAGGGTCCAACTCAACCCGAAACTCGATTAGGCTTAAGATACACAATTCGAGCCTGAATTCGATTGAATTCGGTAGTCTAAATATCGATTGTATTCAAACCCACTCAACCCGAAACTAGATTAGACTCAAGATACACAATTCGAGCTTGAATCCAATTGGGGTCTGAATATAATCGAGATTTAGACTACTCAAATCTAATCAAATTCAGGCTCGAGCTTCTTTTCTTTTCTAATTTAAAATTTAAAAAACTCATCATTTTATTCAAAATGACATCATTTTTATTTAGTAGTTTTGAACTTTGAATCGGACCGAATTAGACAATCAAGCTCGGGTACCCAAAGTTCAAAAAATTAAAAAAAGAGTTTAAACTCAGCCTAAAACCTTTTCAATTCAAGTCAGGCCTGTTGAATTTGAGTCGTTATGAGTCGAGTCTAAGTGCAGTGCCAGTGCCAATGCCAGTGCCATGCCTAGCCTATTATTAAGCACCAACATAGGCAGTCTGAATGTACAATGGAACTGAAATTATGCATAAGGAGAGGATACTTATTTAGGATACAGAGAAGACAAGTAACAGATGAGAAGCAAACAAAGAGTCATGTGCTTAAATAGTTAAGAAGTTTGTATTATATGGAGTTTTTTAAAGTCAGAGAGTCTCAACACTCATTGAAAGCTTCCAAATAATACAATCCTTTCCATACCAATGGCTTTTTTTTAAAGTATGTACGGATTAAATATACATCCCAATGGGATGTTATTGAAATTATTGAGATGATGATTATTATATTATATAATAAGAATCTATAATTGACCATTTTAAAATATATAATAGTCTTTAAATTATGTATTTAAAATAAATCTTTTAATAAGATAAAATGTTAAGTGACCGTTTCATCACAATAGCTTAAGCTGTTGTGTGAGGTCAACTTAATTGATTTTATATATTCTCTAACACACTCCCTTGAGTGAACGCCCTTTGGATTTAAAACTTGCACAGGTCCACTATACCTTGTGCTGAATAATAGGTGGGTGGTAGGATTCGAACTCATGACCACTTGGTCACAAAGGCTCTGATACCATGTTAAGTGATCGTTTCACCACAATAGCTTAAGCTGTTGTGTGAGGCCAACTTAATTAGTTTTATATATTCTCTAACATAAAATTACTTCGATTCAAAGTTAATAAATCAAGTTTAAATTAATCGAAAGATCCAATTCGAAAAAATTTTAGATTGTTTAAACTCAACTAAAATTTTGAGCTGATTCGGATTAGGCTAACTTATTATCATCTATATACTCAATTGAACTAAACTTAACATACTTTTAGATTCAATTTTAGTTCATTATTTCCACTTCAAGTGGATAATCACATGCATCTTCACAAGAAAGAAGGCACAAAGTCCAAAATACAACCACCATGAACAATCCAGTACTGTCTCCTTGACTCGACCTATGAAATGGGTCTCACCGAGTATGATAAAAGATGTTAAAAAGACAAAGCAAACAAAGAAGAAGAAAATTGGTGAAGAGCAAGAACAAAGAACAAGTGCGGTTGGGTGTCCCTACAAGGGAAGGGAAGAGTTTAAGTTTGCCTTCTATCTAATTGAATGTCACATCACAATGCAACAAAATAAAGAAATGTCAAAAGGTTCTAAATCATCCCTAACACGAAGCTCCTTAATTTCTTCGTTACTCCAATTAATTATCTACCTTTTAAGATTAAATTTTTTTTTTTTGTCTTTGACCAGGTGGATGCGGACCCAATGACTAATCCCCTCGTTGATAGGAAGGCGCCTCACAGAGTAAGACAGCTGGCCCAAAAATTTAAAGCTGCTCTGTATCTAAAGCCAAGGATCGAATCCCCGATCTTTGGTTAAGGGTGGATGAGTCCCTTGCCACTCAACCACACCTCTTGAATTAAATTGTTTTTTTTTTCTTATAATGAAAGTAGCATTCATTCCTTTGAGAAGTATTATACTACAAAAAGACACAAGAGATGCACATTAACTTATAATTAAAATACAATATAGATTGAAGTATAACCGGAGAGAGTAATTTATACATTAAAAAATGAATTTGTATTAAAAATAATAAAAACAAAAGTATTTTAAATAAGTTATTTTATTTTATTTTTAATCAAATCTTATAAAATAAGACAAAATAACATCTTTTAAATTTTATATATAAATTAAAAAATACTTCTGAATGAATTTATTATAACAGCTCAGACCAACCGTCTACAGATATTGTCTGCTTTAAATTATAAGATCCCACATCGGATGGAGAGGAGAAGGAAGTACGCCTTATAAGGGTACATATACCTTTTCCCCATAAACAGGTTTTTCCGGATGCGAGAAAAGTAAAACCCTGAGGGTCTTGATCCGATGAGCAATCTAAAGCGGACAATATCTGTGGACGGGTAGCTTAAGCTATTACAAATGGTATAAGAGCTAATTCCTGACCCGATAGATTGTAAGATTTCACATCGATTGGAGTGAAGAACGAAATATGTCTTATAAGAGTACGAATACCTATTTTTCCATATATACATTTTTTCAAGTGCGGAAAGAGTAAAACCATGAAAACCTTAGCTCGATGAGTAACTCAAAACGAACAATATTTACACACGGATAATTTGAGATATTACATCTCTATATCTAAAAAGAGAAGATGGAAATTGTTGAAAGAGACTAATTTTCAATTGAAGTTAACCATGAAAGAGACTAATTTTCAATTGAAGGTAACCAACTTTTTGAGGCCGGCGAAGGATATGACACATAATTGGGTCATTATTATGAACCCCTGAATTTAGTTCGTCCGAGAGTTTGAGTATTAATTACATTTGGTGAAATTTTCAAGAGGCCGACTTTCTTGTTACTAATTATTGAGTTAACAACCATCCAATTATAAGGGATCAGAAATTCTGCTGCCATAAATCAATTTTTACTATTTTATTAAATTATATATATATATATATGTAAAATTTATATAAATACGTGGATAAAATTAAATAAATATTGTAACGGAGAGAATCTCATGTGCAATTATGACTTAACTACGTGTAATTAAGGTTAATGATGGTGTAGTCTGTTATGATAAGAACCCTATTTTAGGTTAAAATAAATTAGGAATTTGTCCTTTTTTACCAAACCCCTTCCCTTTAATCATATAAACTTTGTATAGAATTTGGAATCCCAAAACTTTAGAACTTTTCAAATAATTGCAAGTACGAAACAAAACCTAATCAATATTTTAAAAACTGGACCGAAGGTTAAACTTGTAAGATAAAAAGTTTAAAGTTTAAAAGATTCAATTGGTATTAAACTATCATAAAATTGATTAAATATTAAATAAAAATAAAAATAAAAATAAAAATCAAAGATATTATCCGAATAATTTGAAGTTTAATTAAAAATATAATATTAGATAAAATTAATTGAATTATTTTAGTTTATAAAAATTTGTTAATTTATAAACTTCAATCGATTAATTAATAAATTGAATAATTTTTAACAATAAAAATTATTAAAATAAATCAAACCAAAAAATTAAAAATTGAATTGAAAAGTTTCTTGATTAAACCGAAACAATTGAATTTTTTAATTTTTAATTATTGCTTTTGGTATAAAAAAGTTTTGCCTTGTTTTTAGGGGAACTCCAATAAAAAGTATAAATTTTGATTTAAATAATTATTTTTAAATCCTAATTTAAAAGTAAAATTTTAATATCTAAATTACAAATATAATTTTAAATGTTTATTTTATCATTAAGATTTATTCAAATTTTGATAATAATATTATAATTTTAATAATTTTTATGAATATTAATTATAATTAATATCAACTAAATTACTTATGAAAAATATATAACTAATATTACACTGCCTGTACATTCCAATCCAGCTGGAAATTTAAAGAGAAGTAATAACAAAAAAGGCGACGTAAAAAAGATAAAAATCAAGATAGATTTTCACCTCATTAGTAATTACTGCTCGTGGTTATTTTTTGTTTTTTACTGCGAATTACACGTAAGCAATGGTCTTGTGCTCTCCTGTTGCCTCGGACATGAGAGCATGGTTCTCGTCCATCAAAATCTTCTTCTTCTTAGCAATGAAACTCTCTATTGTTCGCCTGAACTCTTCGCTGTTCATCTCCTCCATTGATTTTCTCGCCTCTCTGTAGTCTTCGTCTGCCACCAGACGTCTTTCATTCTCCGTCTCCGATGGCCGGAGCTTTCGTTGACGAATCCTCTTCTCGGTCGACACACTCAACTCCGACTGAGTCCTCGCGAATTGCTTCGCCTCTTTCTCTGGGAGGGGTTTGGTGTTCCTCACCGTCAACGCGCGACTCAAGTTCTTGGCCAGTGGAGCGTAATCCGCGCTTTTGCTACGGACGGTTCGTTTGACCTGAAGCTTGACTTCCCTGGGAGGAATCTCCGGGGCATGAGATAGTACAAGTTGTCCGCACGCGCCGCCGGTTGTGTTCCGTCGCGGAGAAGATAAAGACGACGAAGACGACGATGAAGAAGAAGAAGAAGAACGAGAACAAGAGACGTACTGGTCGTAGAGATCGGGCTGAAAACCGGAGTCGTGTCCTCCGTTAGTGGATGAACGATAAACAAGGAAAACGATGACGTTTACGAGGACAAAGACGCAGAACTCTGCTCTAAGAAGAGGAACACAACTGTAGGCAAATCCTAGGATGTCGGGAATGGACAGGAAGGACCACGAAAGGAAAACCAAAGCTCCCGTTACACGTAAACAGAGGGTGAAGCTTCTTTTGATCTTGTACCTTCTCAAGGCGTCAGCTTTCTCCGCTTTAACCTTGTCAAACTCAAACGACGCCATCTTGGGTTGGTTTCTCTTTGCCTTGTAAAGGGTAACAAATATATATAAAGAAGAGGGTAGTAGGGTTTTGGTGTGGTTGCTTGGAGGAGACGATTTGCAGAGAAGGAAAGTGGGAGAGAAAATAAGGAAACTAAAGAGAATGTGAGAAAGAGAGTGTGTATGTGTGTGTTTGAGGTCTTCTCTTTGGTTTGGTATTATGTTAGTTTTGGAGTATATAGACTATAGAGTAAGATCTATTGGCTTGGAGAGGGTGTGGGAGGGCTTTTATAAGGGAAATTAGAAAGAGAGAGATTTGGTGTTTGATACTTTAGCCATTTTAAAAGTGGAAACTTTATATTTATCATTAAAAAACTTAAAGCTAGTGTGGCTAGACCATGGTCCACCCAAAATGATGCTCTTGGTTTTATGTTGTTTTGGTCTTTCACTTAATATATTTTCTCTCTTAATTTATTTTAGGCTAGGGAAGACATAGGAATTGCCCTTATTAATTATAATGCATTTCTTCCTTATTTTTAATTAAAAATGTTTAGTTATTATATTTCAGATACGGGCTAATTAAATTTTTTTTAACTAGGGAAAGAAAACGAAATTACACAATCGCCCTAACTATCGCAGTATCTGCAGTACAAAAATTTGTGTTGATCACGGCACAAGTAGACCCAGACTGATGTCGGAGGCTCCTGAAGGAGGTGGAGGCCCGGGCTGGCAAAGGCTGCAAGAGAGGCCAAGCTATCTGCACTCTGGTTGTCTTCTCGATATACATGTTGAAGTTGCACGTCCCAGGGTTGGCGCAGTAGCTCCCGGAGCTAGTTAAAGTATCAAATGTATAAACTACTTGATGTATCAAGTAACTGGCTCGATCAAAAAAAGAGTAAAATAAAATTTACTTGATAAATCAAGTAACAAGCTTAATTAAGTGATAGCTAACAAAAGAGTAAAATAGTTATGATATGATGAAGCTATTGCAATCAATCTAGAAGTCAACTAGGTTTGCAAAATTTTTCATTCATACAAAAGGTTGGCTTCATACATGCTTGGTGTCTAATTAAGTAGTGAAAGTGAGATGCAGTATTTTTTATTATAAATTAATTAAAATAAAGTTCAATTTAATAAAAATTATTTCAATTATTGAGAAAGTAACTATTTTATTATTTAAAAATTAGGGAGTTGTTGTTTTGATGATCTTCACAGTCAATGCTCTCTAAACTATTGTTAAATACTTTAAGTTATTTATTAATGTACAAAGATGTTTTAAACAATATTTAATGGTTTTGAAGATCACCAAAATAATAATGTAATTGAATTCTTCGGTCTCATACTATGGATCAATGTTTTTAAAACCGAGCTGAAAGTTCAACCGATAAGATAAGAGGTTTAAAATTTAAAAAAATTCAACCAGCATTAAACTGTCATAAAACCAGGTAAAGATTAAATAAAATTAAAGAATTTGAGATGTGATTAAAAGATTTTATGTTACCTATTGAAAACTTTGAAGTTTAATTGAAACAAGAGATTTTTAAATGAAAATTAATTGATTTATTTTAGTTTATAAAAACTTAACAATTAATAAAAATCGACAAATTAACTAATAAATTTATTAATTTTTAACAACAAAAATTATTAAAGTAAATCAGAGCAGAGAGTTAAAAACCAAAACGAAAAGTTTAACCACTGCTATGGATTTTTTATCTAATATGCAATAGCATTTTTCATTCGAAAAAAGATTTATGACATCAATAAATGATGTATCATATATAAAAATAGTTTAATTAATATGGATTATAATAATTGCAAAACTACTAAAATAATAATCGTATAATTGAGTCTTTTTCATATATATGAACTTTTGAACTGTATAGAACTATATCTTTTAAGCTAATCGTCAACCAAATTATAAAAACAATTAACAAATCTTACATTCTCTCCATTTATGGTGCCGCTATTTATACTTATATGATTATTATTTCGGCAATTTCTATAATTATTACAAATTTATAATTCATATTATTTAAGTTAATTCTGAACATCAAATGGTTCATGATATAATTTAGCTAACATTGATCATAATAATTATAAAATTACTAAAATAATGAATTAGTAACTTTTTGTGCTTAAATATTATTTTTTATAAATCAAATTTGGCTCTATATACTATATGAACTATTTCATACATGTGAGTTACTCCACAATTGCAAATTACTGCAATAATTGTGAATGTTCGTTACGAAATTATGACTAATCTGCAAATTAAAATTTGGTATATAAATAAAAAACTGACCATATTAATAAAGTTGAACACAATGTTTTAAAAATCAGACCGAAAATTAAATTGATAAAGCAAAAGAGGTTTAAGGTACAAAATATTCAATCAGTATTAGACTGTTGTAAAATCGGCTAAATATAAGATAAAATTAAAAATTTTGAAATATGTTTGAGAGAGATTTTTCTTAATTATTAAAGAATTTAATGTTTAAATAAAAATATTATTAAAAAATTAATTATTTTATTTTAGTTTATAAAAATTTATTAATTTATTAAAATTGAACGATTAATTAATAAATTAATCAATTTTTAATAAAAAACTGTTAAAATAAATCGATGTAAAAATTTAAAAAATGAATCAAAAAATTGAACGATCGAAGAATTTTTCACAATGAAAAAGCTCAATGGCTAAGAGTCTCATGTAGAGAATAAAAAGAATGGTAAAGTGAAGGGAAAAAGCGAAAAGGCTGATCTTTGAACATAGGCCTTTGCATGGGATACTCATGAACTGTGAGAGACAGACGATGAGACAGCTTCAACTCTCTGGTTTGGTGGTATCAGATAGACATTTGGTGAAACCCCATGAAACATTTGATCCTAAGAACCCAACAATTACAGTAAATTAAAAAACAAAGTGACAGTTAAACCTTCCAGTAGTTGTGGAAATGGATCAAAGAAAACACGTGATACATCAACTGTTTAACTACAAAAGGCAAAAAGATGTAACCGAATTAACTACCAATATATATTTTTTCACATATTTTCTTGACATGGTCACGGTTTTTGTTTGAGTTCTCTGTGACAGGACTTTGATAAGTTCTTCCTACTTATGCTCTTCATCAGGATAATGCATTTCGTTTCCTTTTTATGGGGATTCCAAGAGTGAGCCAAGTGAATGGTTACTTTTGCATTTAATTTCGGACTTGTAAAGTTACTCAAACCAACCGCTTACTTTAGGTTGTTTTCTTCTTCTGCTTTATATCAACTTTTTTTTTTTTTAAACGCAAACAGTACAGTTACACAGTAAGTCGAGGGAAGCTACGTCCCGACAAATCCTCCTGGA
>JAOSBM010000006.1:1941148-1955184 GCA_027568955.1 Erythroxylum tenue
GAGCCTTTTGGATGACCTCCACCGGGACAAGCAAAGACACCTTTACCCTCGATCCCTTCGTAGGGGATTAGATTCTTGAAGCTAGCCTCCTTGTTTTTCCTTTCCGTGTATAAAAAAAATGGAAATTAATTGACTGTTTGGATGAAATTTTGGGAAGTCAATACGTATTTTTCTCTACCACAAAAGTTTTTTAAGAAAAAATCGATATTTGGTTGTAAAATAAAAAAGTACTTTTTTAATAGATATGACTTTTTTGGTAGTCAAAATATAACTTTTTAAGAAGTTCAAATTTAGAGTTTCTCAAAAAAGCCTTGGGTAGATTTTTCATATCAATTAATTAACTTATTTTTTAGTCTCATTTGTCTTTATGTTTTACACATAATTCCTACAATACCCACAAACCTATCTTCACGTTTATCTTACAACCCTATTATTTGGCTCTTTTTATATGTTTTAATATTTATTTTATATTATTTTTTCTTATGTTATAATCCATATAAAAAATTTGGTTAGATATATTCTTATATATGTTTGATATGGTTTAAAATTATAAAATAATTAATATATTGTGCTTTGAATATTGTTTAATATATTTTAAATAATATTTATTTGCATAAATAATTTTTATTACAAAATAAAATATAGTTAAAATTAAAAGTATTTTTTATGTTTATGTTATTAAACAGTCTACTGTATGGAGCTCTTTCAAAAAAAATCTTCTTTAAATGACAACCAAACAGTCAACTTGCTTCTTAAAAAAGTTCTTCTCAGAAAAAAGCTCTATTAACAAAAGTTCTGTTGTAATAAATCTAACCAAACAGAAGTTAAGTACATCAAAAAAGGTTGGAGAGTGAAAGTAGATAGTAATCAACTAAACAATTGTGCAGAATTGGTGATGAACTAATCTAGTTGATAATGAATCAACCTTAGTCAAGTTGGACTCTCAAGATATCACTCATATCGACTTGAATTGTCTAAAATGATATTATTTTGAAAAAAAGTTTAAAAAATGAATTTAGACGTCAAATTCAAGTCATATTGAATCAAATTTGTCATTTTTAAATATATTAAAAAATAAAAATAAATGTAAATAATACATGACAATTAATCTAAAACACGCTCAGGACGAGTTTAATAAGAATAAGCTCTTAATTACAATATATGTAGCCCGTTGGCACAATTGATAGGCACTTTCGATGAAAAAACAACCTGTTAAGTATTGTCGGTAAAAAAAACAACCCGTTGGTACATTTTCAATGAGCAAAATAGCCCATTGACATGGTCGCTAGGTACCGAACATTTGACAAATATTGACGGTGGCCCGCTACTTCAATACTTGCATATTTATTTATTGAGAGTTGTTAAAGAGACACTTTAGTTTTCATTTTAAGTTTTAATTAAATCTTACTATAAGGATGTAACAAATTCCAACATGAATAGAGTTTTAACGATTATAAAATATCAATTCGTTTGTTACATGAATACAGTTTTAACGATTATAAAATATCAATTCAACGAACAACTTGAGAAGATTTTGAATCATCAAACAATAAAGAAAACAAAAAAAAAAGTTGTCCCTCTAAACTTTTTAACTAAAACAAACTAATAAAACAGAGAGCATATTAGGTTTTGGGTGGTCACATAGATTAGTACAACTCCATGATTGACAATTCAACCTCTTTTTATACACTAGTTTATTGACTAACACATCATACTTTTTTACTTCTTTATTGGTAGCTTCAGTGGTATCACAGTTACAGGTTAGACTTGGGTTTGTCCAACGTCATGAGTTCGAATCCTAAAAAATCAATTTGGTAATGGGACCGTCGACAGCCATTACCCAGACGACAATGGGCTTGTGAAGTGGGGGATATATTTAGGATTTAGTTTCACCTCCTCTTGTAAGGCCTTATGAGGGGGGTTAGTGTTTTTCTTTACTAAAAAAATAATTTAATTCACAACCCTAAATTGGATTGAACCCAATTTTTATTTTTCTTATGTGAAGTTTATCAGTAATTAATTCGAAAAGGTAAAAATAAGCACGGATTAAATATGAAATTCCAAGTTAAAAAATGTCATGTAGTAGATGAAATCTTATGGTAGATATATTGAAAACTCAGTCTTGCCAATTTTGGGAGATTGAACACATTGACAAGAAAAACAAAAGAATGAACAAATATGGTAAAAGGATAAGAAAAGTTGATGTGAGATGTAACTGGAGTGAACCTTAAACTATCTCAAACCATGAAACAATATGGGACATATGAATTATAGTTACATGTGATTACGATATTTGCGGGTGATAATTATTGAGAATTCGAATATGATTATAACAAATTACGTGCGAGCTAATCAAAATTATCAAGAAAAAAAAATCTCTCAACACACTAATTTACTCAAGTAAGATGGAACTAAATCTATAAGTAAGTAGAGAAAGCCTTAGATAGTTAAATGTTTGGGAGATTTATTTGATTAGGTAGGGTTTTAGCTTTAATATGGATAATTTATTAATAAATCTAGTTAATCAAAGTGTAATAATTGGTGTGTTGATCATTTACGTGCGAGTTATATATCTTAAGAGTTGGTTGGATTTAATCAATTAGAAATTTTTTCATTTTAACTTGTTAAAAACGATGCATAATCTTAGGGGTTGTTTGGTTCTACTTCTATTTTTTTGTTATAGTTTTAAGTTTTCGTTTTCAGTTTTTTATTTATGTTTTTTTTTCAAATAAAAACAAAAACCTGTTTGGTTGTTAATGTTAATGTAGTTATATTTTTATCACTGATAATAATTACATTTTAGATAAAACTTAAAAATATATTATTTTTAATTAAATAAATTTATTTAATCTCTTATATAATATTTAGTAACAAATTATTAATAAAATTATTTTATTTTAATATAATAAATAATTTATAAATTAAAATTTTATTTATAAATTAATATTTATTTGAAATATATTTTAATTATTAAATCCAATTTTATTTGAATATTTATATATTTTAAATTTAATTATAAAAATTAAATTAAATAAAATTATTCATAATTTTATTGATAATTAATTTTAATTTATTAAATATACAAATATAATGTTGAATTAAATAATTCATAATTTTTATTAAATATTAAATATTAAATGATATATATTTAAATGATAATAAATCAGATTATGAAAAAAAACAAAAACAGGAAACAAAACCACTTTTTATGGTTTCATAATTTTTTAAAACTTGAAGAAACCAAAACTAAAAACAGAAACTAAAAACTAAAAAAAAACAAGAATTTTTTACTGAATTTGAAAAAAAAAACAGGAAATCAAAAATAAAAACGGAAAATTGAAATAAAATTTTAGTCTCGTACTTACTATAGTTATAATATTGCCTTTTTTTTAAATCATATTTTGGAAGTAACACTTGCATAGGAAAATTAACTAACCTCTTTTTATGGGAGGAGATGAAGAGAGAATACCTTTCTTGGCTAAGTAAACTTTCTAGCGAAAGTAAGTGGGAAAACAAGTCTCCAACACAGAGCTAAAGTAATTTCTTGTAAAGAATAGATAAAGCTAACCAATAATAATGCAAACCCTACTTTACAATGTTCTATAGGCCTAAAGTTAAAAAAAAAAAGTAGTCTCGCCTTTTTTTGCTTTTTATGAGTTACCAAATTAAGTTCTCGTTTAAAATAAAATGAGATAAAATAAAAGCTCATTAAAAATAGGTACGGGTAATCAAATGTTAAATAACGAACAACAACAACACTAATTAAAACTGCGTATTATTGAACCTTTCAAAACCTCGTATTTTTGCGGGACTCTTATTGAATGTTGTTGTTTGTAGTTTGTTTAGAGGATTATGTGTCCACCAGGGAGACAATCCAATTCAATCCTAGATTTGTTCACTTTGTTGTTTTTGGTTCCATTGTAGTGACTAATTGATTTTCTTAAGAATGGATATGGATCAAATTCCCTTGCTTTTCTTAGTTATCATAAAATACATTCTTCTTTAGCTTTATAATCCAATCATTCAACTTAATAATCCTCAACTTTTGGTAGAAAGTAGAAACATGAATAAAGTATTAAGATCTAACCTTTACTATAATTTTATATTTATATATATATAAAGCTTTTGAAGTCAATGGTTTTCAAGATATCACAAGGAGAGGACCACTTTAAGAAAAGCTTAGTTACGTAAATTAGGAGCATTACTTTTGGTTGCCCATAATGGGGAGAAAAAATGGAATCTTGAGGCCAAATTCTGCCACTTGCCCACTAATCTTTAGTTCTTTTTCTTTACTTAGGAGAGTTTTTAAACTTCTTGCAAAGACTCTAAGCTCTGATTGATATCGACTGGTCAATGTGTCGATATAATGGTAACATGAGCTTACTTATCCTTGGGGATAAAGTAGTCTAGAGATGGTCTTTAGATGAAGAAGTGGCAAGTGTTTCAGTTTCAGGGAAAGAAGAAAAGAGTGTTTAGAAAAAGTTGAGGTAAACAAAAAGTTGTTTAAGCTTAATCAAGAAGAAATGGAAGTTTCCATGATATTAAAAGTTTAATATCTTTGTAACTCAGGTTCGATTTTAACCAACCAGATGTGAAAACAAAGATTAGAGATAACAAATTAGTCTTAGACCGGGTTTCATCAAACACAAGCTCGGATTTAAAGTGATAGAAAGGCCTAACTCACCCCTAAAAGTTAGCTCAAGAGGGGATGGTTTGCACATTATTATCATTTGTTAAACGCTCTTATACTTATCCGATGTGGGATTCTTGACACACCCCCTTTAGCCCAAAGCAGGACTGGACATTTGATAAACATATTAGGCAAAATGACATAATTAGGCACCGCCCCAAATCATCGAGACAAGTAGGCTCTAATATTATGTTAAAAAGGCCTAACTTACCCCCAAAAGCTAGCTTAAGAGGGGGAGGTTTGCACACTATTATAAATTGTTAAATGTTCTTATACTTATCCGATATGGAATTCTTTACATAAAGACTGACTTTTTTTTAAGTACCCATTGAACAGTTTAATCTTATGAAATTCTGTTTACTGTTCTTAGAGGGTATAGGAGTCTGTCATTATATGCAGTGTCAAAGAAGCCAAGGAGACATGAAAGTTACCTATTATGAATCCCATCTTGTAAGATCAATTTTGCAGATAATTGGATGTTCATCACGTTAAGAACAAGACTTCCAATCTGATGTTTCTTTGCTTCTACTTTTGTTACTTTTGGTAAAAACCGAAGAATTTCTTGAAGATCCTATAAGATTCATTCATTCTTTCTTTTTTATATAACAGATGGTGAATACTTCATCTGGGTTTGAATCCTATTGGTCTCATGGAGATCAGAAATTATTTCCAGGTATTTTGGACGTCAAGCTTGCTCTTCTAGTCTTTGACTATATCCCTTGTGTGGATCCATGCAAGGACCTGCCCTTGCATTGAACTTCCATGAAAATTGTGACCAGGATTTTTATTTCTCAGAGATGGTACCAACAGAAGGAAGACATTAGGAGGAGACTGCTGCAGAACATGGTCAGGTTTCTGCAGTAATTCTGACTACTGCATCCTGTCAATGTAGAAACTGGAAAGGTACAATGAGCAGAGCTTGTCACGCCCAGTTCTCAGGATTTTGCATATTTCTGATATTTCATGTGCTAATCCGAGTGCTTGACAATATGATTCAAAACAGAAGAAGCAAGATATGGAAGTTCATAGTTGCAATTTTCTCTAAACTCTGCAGGGAAAGCAACATTTAACTTCACGAAGTTTCAATCCTTCGTTATAAGAAGTATCTTCACACTGTCCACAGCAGAAATTTAGGGAAATCGCCTAGATTACCTTTCAATTCAGGTACACTTCCAGGAATTCATTAAACTAAACTCATCCCAAGACAAAATTAATATTTGAGAAAGAAAAGTGATACCCCAGGTCCCCACTCTACACTCAGTAACAGTCAGCGCAACCCATTATCCACTAAGACAAATTTCACAACTTGCAACAATCAACCATCAGGATAGTTCAGCTTCCCAGATTACACCCTGTCTCCCGTTAAATATAGTATCCTATTCAAAAACATCAAGGATTTACTTTCACAAGGTTTTACAAAATACTAAGAACCCAGTCTATAGAAGTCCTTGTCCAATCCACTCTACATCATAGGAAATGCTTTGAACATAAGGTATCTTATCTACTAACATGTAATTATTACCGTGAAGCGAAGTCCAAGCACAATGATATAGTTACATTATGTCCAATCCATCATACTTTTTGGTTCCCTTCGAAAATTTTGGAACTCAAATAGATTTACTTTATCTTAATCCTCCTTGGTTACAATTCTTAGTGACTTATCCTTAAATGAATCAAGCAATCGTAGTATTACAAGCTTCAAGTTGAAAACTTCAAGCACTAATCATATTCATATAAGCATTTCATCAAACACTAGCATGTCAAATTACAACCACCGGATAACTAACAAACCAATGAACAAAACCCCTCAATTACCTCCAAACCAGAGATCCATCCACATTGTCTTCTCTCTACTTCTTCTTGCCTTTTCCAGCTGGTTTGCGCCTAGAAGGAATCACAATCTCTCCTTTAAGAACAGGGATTTCCATAATCTGAGACAGCTCTCCAAATTTCTTGCGGAACTTCTCCACTTGGTCGGCGTCGACAAGCACGGCCGAGCGGTTACCGAGGTAAAACGGGTGGTTGCCGGACCACACATCAACCACGTACTCTTTCTGAGTCCCACCGGTGGTCATCACAAGCTCGCCGTTACAATACACTTTCGCGTCGGGGTAGAATTCCGGGTGTATATCCTTTTTCCTGCAACTCACTTGCACTCCGTAATTTCCTGCAACAGCACCAACTTTCGCCTAAAATCCAAGAGGCAAAGCACAAATCATCAGAAGGATGAAAATTTATCAATTGGGTTTCGAGATTTGGACTTAAAGTTACCTTCTTTAAGGGCAGGAGTGAAGAAGATGGACGTTGGTTGATTTGGAGGAAGGTGTTGGTTAGACTAAGCGCCATTTTTGTTTTTGTTTTTGTCTGTATGTGGATAGAGGCACAGAGATGTCAAGATGTGATGATGAAGATGAGGTTGTTCAAAAAATTTGTGGCCTTTGGGCTTTTGTATATTCACATGGAACTTTGATTGGTTCTTTTGTGGTTTCCATTTCATGGGCTTATGATACTTGTCTTTTGAATTTTTCGTTTTTTTGGGCAATAATCATTTGAATTCTCGTTGAAAAGGCTTTAAATTGAAGATGATGATAATAATAGGTTTGGCAATCGGTCGGATCTATCCAACGGGTCAGGTCGGACTCAAATATGGGCTAATTGGGGGCAGCCATGCTCGTGACCCGGCCCAAATGGGGGTTGTTTGGCCTGAGTTATTACACTTCTTTTTTAAAAGAAAAACGATGTCATTTTATCACTTTAGTCAGGTTTTGGGCAAGTTGGGCCTGGACAGCCTTAGCCCGAGTTCAGCTCATGGCTCATTAAAGCCAAGCTCGTTAACTTCAGAACGGCTAGGCCTAGGTTAAACTCAACTCAAACTAATAATTTTTTGTTGAATAATAACTCAAATTAATAATTTATTATAATTATCTTAAATTATAAATTAAATTTGATTTGAATTAATTCGAGTTTAATAGTTGAATCGACTTACCATATCCGTTTGATTAGTCTGTATATAATATTCATGTTAGCATATATTTCACCTTTATTTTTAGCTTAAGTATGACATAATTAATTTTTTTGAAAAATTTAAAAATAGGATAAATTTATGTCTTTACCTTAAATTTAAAATATATTTATTAAATAATAATCATAATTAAATTACATCAAGCATGATTATTAAGAATAATTAACATATTAAATATTTAAATAGCATATATTTAATTAATGATAAATTAGATTATGATGATAAGCAAAAATTAAAAAATCAAAATTTTTAATTTTTAATTTTTATTGAAAATCAAAATTAAAAAATAGAAACTTAATTAAACATATTTTTTTTACTATATTAAACGAACAAGTCTTTAACTTTCACTTCCAAATACCAGTAGTTAAAAGTACTTTGTGTTCCTTTGTAGACAACTTGGGGACGAGAAATCCCCAAAGCTCAGGTTTGAGTTCGATCTTTATAGACAAACTGTATTAGTAGTAATTTTCTCCTAGTAGACAAGCAAAATCCTCGGTTGCTTCATAATATAATGCTTGATAGTTGATATCGCCAATGTTCTACTTCAAACTCTTTCGGTTCTTCATATCACTACTAAGTCTTGCTTTCTTCCACTTGTCAATGTCTCGCAGCCTAACAAACATCTTCCGAATCTTGTTAAGCTTTTGGGACTGAGCAGCTACGAGGTTAGCTGTTGAAGGGTTCTCGCTGAAGACAACCTCGTACCCATCTCTGAACGAGTCCATTCCTTCAGTAAACAACTGCCAGAACATGCCACCTGCAGCTGCACCTCCACCACTAGCAGAAGAGTAGATTGCTGAGTAGATGGTATCAAACAACTGGTCTCTCTGATTGTAATTCGCAGTTCTTGAAGACTTTCCAAATTCTGCAAAGAGTACTGGTTTCTGAAGCGTGTTTTGAGCATCATGGATGTGATTGCCGACCCAGTTGTTCAGGAAAGTTTCCAGGGACTGATCGTTTGAATCTGTTAGCCTGTTCATGACCAAAAAAAAAATCTTTAATTTAAGAGTACAAACACATAATCACAGGATTCCAATGTTTTTCCAGTGATTACCACTGATCAGGATAGGAGTGAACTGTTGCAAAGTCGATTCCAGGAATCTGATTGTTGGCTATGAAGTCTGTTCCTATCTGAAAGTTGGGATTGTACTGCTGTTTTTGAGATGATGATTGTCCATAAAACCCTTCTAATCCAGCTTCTAGTAAATGGTTCCCATCTATGGATTTCAAGTAGGAAGCCATCTCTGTAATCCAATTCTGTCACAGATTCGAGAAGTTCAAAAAGATGTCATCTTTTTGACATATTTTGTGTATTTACGATCGTATCAGAGAAGCTCATGCAACTGAAATGAATGATTCACCATAACAGGTTCTTTTTAGTGGCAACATGTGATGAAAATGGAATAATTATATGGAAATCAAATGCAAAAACAGTTAACATCAAAACCTGAATGGTTCTTCCTGATGGATCTGAGGTGCATCTGGGTTCGTTCATAAGCTCCCAAGCCATTATTGTAGGATCATCTTTATAAGCAACTCCTGTGATGCTGTTACGCCTTGTGAGGACAGTCTATGAAACAAGGAACAGAAACAAACTTTTAATCACTACATAAAATTTCTACCAAGCCCTTAACGGACAGTTGCAACAATTATTTTTCTGAAAGAGCTGTTTAAATGTAGTCTCAGGGTGAGTGAAAACAGAACAGAAGAAGAGAAACCATCCATTAAAATAAAGAAAAGGAGTAGATAGAGAAAAAGAAACAGAGGAGGAGATAGAAGAGAAATGAGTCACCTTGATGTGATTCTTGTAATAGGCTTTCACTACAGAGTTGGTGAAAAAATCATCATCAGAAGAAACAGACTGCCCTTGATTTCTTGCCCAGTTCACATACTGCTTTTTACCTCCAAAGTTCTCATAGTTGTTCACTAAACTCAGAATCAGCTTAATCCCATATTTCTTTGCTTCAGATATTACAAAGTCCAACCCCTTTTTGAATGAAAGTATGAGCAGAGCATTTCAGAAACATAACAAAACAGAGCAAAACCAGATCATGGAAAAACAGAGGAAATCAGAAACACATAAAAAGAAAAAAGAGTAAATATTGACCTGGAAAGTTTGTTCATTGTAAGAGCCAGGTGAGGATTGAAGAGCCCTATCTTGACCATCATTGAAAGCCCAAGTTCTTGCAAGAGTAAGGCCATGTGCTCTGGCTTCTTCAAAGACAGATGTGACTCTGTTTCTCTGAGAAGGGTCAGCTGCAAAATACATAAGCCAGTAGGCATTGAATCCATTTGCATAAAATGGACTTCCATTTAACATAATGTGCACTCCTTTGACACTTATGAACCCATCATCTCCTTTCACTTGATGAAATATCCCATGCTCTTGAGTGAGAAGAATCAGGAAGAGGAGCAGTCCCAAATGCTTCATCTTTCTCATTTTTCTCCTTCCTCTTAAATCAGAAAAACCAGCAATGGAATGAACTCACTCCAGAGTTTGTAGCAGGTTTAAAGTTCTTCCAGGTGATAATAAGTGCTTGGAAGTAGATTGTGGTTGTCAATTATCAACTGTTTATGAAATGAGTAGAGAGGCCAAAAATGACACTTCCTCTATTTTCTTCAGCAACAATTGCGTTTAATGACCCATTACTGCGTAAGCTTTTCACAGATTAATTCTGCCAAAAACAGAGATTATATCAGAAATAAAAACAGAGAGTATTGCCATAAATGTCCATTGTAAAGACATACGAGTGAAATTGTGACAAAAGGTCTTGTACAGTTGATGAGAACCACAGAAAGCAGAATATAGTACAACACTTACCTTCATTAGGTGGCAAAGTAATAAGCTTTAAAAGATGCCTGGTAAGCTCAAAGGAATAGTTTGTCTGTGACTTTTCCAATCTAAGAAGTTGAAAGGTAACAGAAACATTTTGCAGAGATTTTAGGTCTAAAAAGATTTTAAAATATATAGACTTATTTTAAATTAATAGAAGGACTATTTTTAATAAAATCACTAAAAAATTTCTCAAAATGGTTAGGTTGAAATAATAGTCAAAAATATATAAATAGATAACTGCATAAACGTATTCAGTGCATAAGACTCCTCGTTTTATGAAAATCTGGAAATGTCATAATATACGCAATCTTCTTTTTGTAGTTTTACAAAGAGACTATTTGTATAACTTAAATCTTTAAAATAATAGCCAAAAACATATAAATAAATAACTGTATAAACGTATAAGACTCTTCACTTTACGAAAATCCGGAGAAGTTATAATATACGCAATCTTCTATATTATTTTTATAACTTAAATCTGCGATTTTAATTTCACCAAAAAAACAATTTTCGATAAGAGTCAATGACAAATTTCTAAAAGCTATAATATAAAATACTCCCTCATATTTAAAATAAAAGTCGTTTTAGATAGATTTTAAATGTTTAAAATAAGTGTCGTTTGTGACTTTTCATTCATGTTTATAATTTTACTTACAAAATTATCCTTTAATTTTCTAACATCCTGATTATACAGATTATATTGTCAAGACAGTTTAATATATAATTAATAAAAATATATTAAATATTTCATTAACTTTCTTAATAAGTATATATCCTGTGTTAAGAATAGTTTTTAATACCTTTTTCATTAGGATTAGTTGAAAAGCTTTCAACTTTTTTGACTCGTAAAACTCCACCGCCATTGGACAGCTTTCCATAAATCTAGCGCATGTCCTGGCGCTGTTCAGGGCATTCAGGAAACATGACTGTGACCTTGAAAATCACACCCATGACCCACCTGTCCAAAGAGCTTTGTTTTTTTTATAAAAAAAAGAAGAAGCAATAATTGAGAAAATTATAAATTGTTAATTGTTTATTAGATTATTTATTAAAAGTTATTTCATTTATTTATATTGACTTTAAAAATTAAGTTTTGAATTGAAATTTATTGAGTTTTAAAATTTTATATTATAAATGCAAATTTAAATTTCCTTAGAATTTATCAATATTTTACATTATATATGAGTTTATTAAAAATAGTTAAGGATAAGGTTACGTATTATTAGACTAAATATTGTAATTATTATTTTTTGATTTAAATTTGTAAGTTTATTGAATAATTATTTAAAATAGTTGAAATATTTGTACTTGTAAAAGCTTATTTAATTCACTTAAAAATAATAATTATTTATTAATTTAAAAAATTGGAGTTGGTTAGCACAAAATCTATCCAAAGTGGGGGTAACAATGGTGGCATTGGTGAGCCACTTCCCATTATACTCACCAACTGATTATAGGCTCATGCTATAATATTTGAGTAGTGTCTAAAATTTTAAAATAAATTTAATTTTTGATTAATTTTAAGTTTAAAAGTTAACGTATCTAATACATAAAGCTCTCCGCTTTGTAAGGATCTGGGGAGGGTTATGATGTATGCAACCTTATCCTTGTATTTTTACAAAGAATCTGCCTCCGTAATTTGAACATGTGTCGATTAATTTTAAGTTGTAGAATTTAAATTTGATATAAATTTAATATTAGATTTCTTTTCAATTTTTTAGTTTTTATATTTTTATGAAGTAAATATATGTACTATTTGTGTAAATTTTATTCTGTCAATATAAAAAATAATAACAAAAATAATGAGTTTTTGTATTTTCAATAAAACAAAAGTAATGAAAAATCCTAATAAAGGTGGTGCTTGTTAGTCCTTTTAAGCTTTCGGTGCCCCCACATGTGAACCGAGTCGGTCTCTTGTCTCCTCCACCACGGCCACAATTTTTGGCAGTAAATTACGGAGATCATGTGAACGAAACACAGTTTCCACTGTTGTTTAATAAATTGTGTGGAAAGTTAAAGGAACGGATAAAAAATATTAAAAAAATGGCTGATAATATATTATAATTGCTAATAAAAAATGTTACGCTTCGAGCCAAGTCAGGCTTTAAACTCGATTTGAGACCCAATTTATTTTTAAAATCAAGTCGACGGTTTGGTCAACTTGGACCTGATTATTGGGCTAAGGCGCAAATGCCAACCCTAATTGACCCAGTAACCAAGTTCAAGTTAACAGATATTATGTTACGTTTGGTTACTGTCTCTAAAGGGCATAGACAGAACGAGACGAAAATTTAGAAATAGAACATAACAAAAATTGGAGTCGGTGAGGTGTTTAATTGTGGTGAATAGAACAGAAAAAATTGTTTCCGTCCCGATGACATAAATGTGTTTGATTGCGATGGACAGAACAAAAAAACAGTGTGAATGACGAAATTGCCCCTGCAGTATAATATGAGTGGAAATATGTAATTCATTGATTATTTTATAATTGTATCAATATTTATTTTAAGTGTATTTACAATTTTATAATTACAATGAAATAAAATGAAAAACCTAAAAATTTATTAAAATGTGAAAACTTAAAATTAAAAGAAATGAGTTATTAAATAAAAAATCCTATAAGTTAGATATTTCATAATAATTTAATAAAACATCTAAGCATTCATGGAATTAATTACATCATAGGTTTTAAAGAATCCTTTGATTTAGAAATTCTAATACATAATAATTTAATAAAACATCTAAGCATTCGTTGAATTAATGACATAATAGGTTTAAAAAATCCTACAAATTAGATGATCTAGTGCATAATAATAATAATAATAATAATAATAAATTAGTGATGATGATGATGATGATGATGATGATGATGATAATAATAATAATAAGATAATAATTTCATATAATAAAATTAAATAATAATAATAAGTTGAAATTTTATTATAATAATAATAATAGTAATGATGATGATGATGATGATGATGATGATGATGATGATGATGATGATGATTTTAATAATATAATTAAGAATAAAAAAATTTGCTTATATGGGGGGAGGGATATTTCTGAAAATTGCTTATGTGTTTTGTTTTGGAGACGGAGACGAGAAATCTTGTACCACAGTCTTGGAAGGAACAAAAATTTATGTCCCTGTATTCTGGAGACGGGACAAAAATAGTTGAGAACAACAAGCAAATACTACGGAATACAGAATTTTTGTATCCCTGTCATCTGTCCCCACTCACGAGGTTAGCAACCAAATACAGTGTTAGGGCATGTGGTAGAAGGGAGCAGATCTATTGATCCTATTCTGATGTGTCTCTTGGATGGTTGGAATGGTTTAAGCACAGGGTTCACAGCAGAATAGGAACAATAGATCTAAAGGCACGGTAGAGACGTTGAAATTTACTGGTGTTAATTAAATTAAATTTAAATTTATTATTTATTAAATAATTTATTTAAATTAAATAATTAATATAATTATGATG
>JAOSBM010000006.1:1971098-1988415 GCA_027568955.1 Erythroxylum tenue
TCATCCAATTCACAAGGCATTTCTGTGAAATCCTTCTCTTGACTGCACACTCCTGTGTAGCCTGTCATGTGATCTTCCTTTTCTTTCTGCTCAAAGTTTGATTCAATTTGGCCTAGATGTTCACCACTCTTGTCAATGACAAGGATCTCACTGGTATCCACCTGATCATTAATCCCCTGAAGACCAGTAAAAACGTGTGCCAGTCCAGTGCAGTCACCACTCTCTTTTTCCTCCATTTCATCTTCATGATCAACTGCAGGTGAATAACTTTCAGATCTATCCTTTTCCTTCTCATGTTCTTCCATTGTCATTAAACCTGCAGTTACCTCCGTACCCTCCAAATTCCTTTCATGTCCAACAGCATCATGAGTCCTAACTACGTCCTCAGTTTCATCCTGATCATACACATCAACAACTTCAAAACTGATCCCATTGTATCCAAAAGCTTGTTGCGTTGTTTCCAAATTCTTTTCATCTTCTGTGCTCTGCTGCATCTCCAATATGATTCTCTCAGATTCTACCTTTTCATAAACTCTCTCTGCTCTCTCTTCAGTTTCATTCATCAGAATATTGTCTTCTAATGACTTCTCGATGTCTTTCACCTCTTCCAACTGATCACCTCCATTTATCTCCCCATCCTCCCTCATGCTCTTCTCACAATCTTCCTCGTCTTCGATTAATCCATCTTTATAATCTTCAGTTAACTTCTTTTCTTTCACCTCTTCCAACTGATCACCTCCATTTATCTTCCCATCCTCCCTCATGCTCTTCTCACAATCTTCCTCGTCTTGGATTAATCCATCTTTATAATCTTCAGTTAATTTCTTTTCAGTTCCTTCACCCATTACAGTATCATTTCTTGCTCCTTCATGCCCCTTCTCATTTTCCATCTCCCAGTCCCAGTTAACAACATCTGCACTCATAGTAACTTCATCCATTCCAATCTTTACGTCTTCTTCATGGTATTTTTCAGCTTGTTTTTTCTCAAATTCGACACAGTTCTGAAACTCTTTTGGTTCCTCCATATCAATGCTATCTTCCAAATCCGGGATTTCATGTTTTGTATTTTCTTCTGGTTCATGAACATTTTTTGGGTTAGAGTTAAGCTCTTCAAAGGACAATTTAGATATATGATGAGCTCCTTCATCTTCATCAGCAACCATAACCTTTTCTTCATTTCCATCCTTATGATGCAGCTCTTTGGCAGATTTGACAATGTTTGCAAATATATTCCATTCAAATAACTTTTTGAATGGATTTAGTTCATTCTCAAACTTATTGATTTTAGCATCCTCCTTAAGTGCTTTTGTTGTCTTGTTCTGCTCCTTTGGCTTCTCAATGTTTTCCTCTATCTTCATCTTCTTGCTCCATTCAACTGCATTGGCAGAAGGCATCTTGTAAATTTCATTGTCTACCTGCCCCAACTTCAATTCTGTTGCCATAAGTTGGCCATCGTAAGCAAGTTCTGCGAACGTTTTTGGTACTTCTCCAGCTTCTGGTTGGTCCAACCTGTGATGCATTTGAGTTGATTTAAGCTCCATGTTCTTTGCTTCTACTAGAACACTGGAAGATTTTCTTTCATTTATAATCTCTGAAGTTTCTTGGCTTGTTTCTGGTGCATTATGCTTTGAGAAGTCAACAGGAACTTGTTTCTGAATATCCTCTCTCTGGTAAACTTCCTGAGCCTCTGTTTCTTCTGATTTCTTAGTTTCTTCTATCGCTTTAATTACTCCATTCTTGGTTTTTGAAATGTTAGAAGAGCTCAATTTCTCTGCCTTCAAACCATTACTAGACCTCCGTCTTTCCATTAATTCTTTTGCAATTTTAATCTTTGCTTGAGCCTCCTCTATGGCCTTCCGCAAAGCAGCTACTGAGGTAGCAGCAGCTGAACTTGTATCTATTTCCTCGTCAAGAAAAGCTGCTCCACTTTCAGAACAATCATTCCTAGCATCCCAAAACTTGGATTTTATTGACTGACTAGAACCACCATGATTATTATTAACCAAGTTTGGTGATAACCCTGAAGGTGGTGAAACTGGTGCTCTTTCTGATGAATGTGCACCCAGGCCAATTTCAAATGCATCAAATGAGATATCATGAGAAATGGATCTATTATGTGTTGAATTCTTCTGAAACTTGGCATGAATTGAAGAAGAGGTTTCTGCACTGATCATTCTGGGTTGTGGACCAGACACAGCTTTCGAGTGAGGTTTCCACTGCCTTAATTCCTCTCCGAATTTTGAACAAGTATCAATTGATACCGAGTGTACAGGCTTGCCAGATTCATTCTTACGCGATGGAAGGGTATCATCAATTAAGCAAGTATAACCAGGCATAGCATGGAGTTTAGCCACATGTGTGGCTCCATTTGTCCCATTATCACCACGATCTAGGCCAGTTTTGTTATATGAAACATTGAACTGTTTAACATCATCTTTTGAATGAAAAGATGCTTCAGGTGATGCAACTCTTTTCTCTCCTGAAATATTTGAATGCTCGGGTTCTGCATACTTCAATCTTGCTTCATCTGGAGCCCTACAAAATTTCAGAAGAGTAAAAAGCAGGAATTCACTTGGTCAATTTACACCATCACGAGAAAAAAATTCAATAAGAATCGTCAGTATGTTTCCTCGCAAAAGCAGCTAAAATGCTCTATTTCTTGTCCAGTAACCTAAATCCAAGGAAAAGAATTCAAAAAGATACTTTTATCATCATCATCATCGAGTGGATGATTGTATTTGGATGTGCTTAAATAGTACCAGACGAGATAGTTCCCATCACTGATTACCAAAGACGCTTCACAAATTTCAACCAATCAGACACATTTTCACATTGAACTCAAACTCCAAAACTCCAAAGCTTTAAACATTAAACTCACAGAATCAACCTCGTTTTCCCCATTAAAGATCCTATTCCTTTTCCATATCAGTAGCCAAAAAGCTTCATACTTTTCCAGTTCTACTCCAACCCCACTTTAAACCAACTATTAATCATGCAAAAAGCTACATCTCTACACCTCAATCAATGATCAATACTAGCAATCAACTATAAACGTACCGAGCTTTCTTTGGCTTCGCGAACAATTCCTCATAAGGCATAGCAAACTCCGCTTCACCAAACCCACCAAAAATCTTTGAGTAATCAACCCTCGAGCTCTGTGCATTCACTCCCATTCTCTCATTCAGCTCTGGTACATCCAGAATCGGAATCGACGAAGCCGCAGACCCACCAAATATCTCTCTGTAATCCTCGACTCGACACCCGAGCTTCGCTGAACCATTAAAGATGTCGTTGTACATATTCTTCCCTTTAAACTCATGGCCACTTCGTAGCTTCCTTGAAGAGGGAACTGAAGCTTTCTGGCACTCCATTGCAAGATAGAGACAAGATACCGAGTGAGTTTTCTGAACTGCAATGTTCACACGTTTTCTTATTTCTCTGTCTTTTCCAAGGTTTCAAAAAGGAGACCGGACCGGCCAATCCGACCGGGAAAAAGTCTAAACTGGCTAATTGTTTAGTTCGGTTTTAGTTAATAACATGTCAATATGAAAACCGGACGGAGCTTGCAATCGTTTCCAGTCGTTGGCCACAGCAGGTGGCCTCTTACGAGACAGTACAGGACAGTGGATTGGCGGTTTCACACAAAATTTAGGCTGGTGTTCTTCGGTAGATGCGGAACTTTGGGGAGTTTATGCCGAACTTACGCTCGCATGGGATCTGGGGTACCGTAGGGTTGAACTTGAGGTGGACTCCATCGCGGTGATCAACATGCTTTCCTCCTCGGACGACCGATCTATGTCTCTCAACCCTATCGTTCCGGGGATTCACGAATTACTGACTTTTAACTGGACTGTTGCTCATCGACATATCTATCGAGAGAGTAAAAGATGTGCTGATTGGCTGGCCCACTTTTGTTACTACAGTTTGACATAGGTGTTACCAATTTTGTTACTACACCCTCTGGGTGCCATTCCATCCTTCTATAAGATATGTCGAGGCTTTGTTTCTCTCGGCTCGGTTCGGTTTGTAATTTTATCATGTATGTCCCTTTAATTAAAAAAAAAAACGGCCGGTTTATAGGAGATGGTGAAGAAGCGAGAGACAAATAATGAAATCTGAAGGCTTTAGGTTTAGGTATATTTGTATAGTCGAACCAGTTAAAATCATTACGACCCACTCACGTAAATTTGGACTTTTCTTCCTTCATGCATGTTGTTTAATAAATAAGACCACCAAATTATTGGATTTCTAGGTCTTTAATTAATAATTCATAATTAAATCAATATTTATATTAATTAATACTAAAAAATTTGATGTGTCACACTTTACTGGCATTTTTAGCCTTTTAGGTGAATCATAATTGATTAGTTGATATCATTCGAACCGGTATTGATTATTTATTAGAGGTGGCCCTTAGAACAACTTTATCAGTTACTACTTTGTTATCATAAAGTTGTAGGTTCAAGTTACGGAAACAATCTATTTGTAAAAATACAAAAGAAAAGTTAGGTACATTAGGATCCTTTTCAAACTCCCGCAAAATGAAGAGTCTTGTACATTGAATACGTTAACAAGGCTGACTTTATTAGATTGGGGAGACACACGGTCCATCCTATAAATGACAATTATTAAATAAAGTAACATCATTTTAGTTATACTTTAAGTTGTGTTTTTAATCATTTTGAGAGGACAATATGATTTTAAATTTGAAATAACAAGTTTAATATAATAATTGAGGTTGAAACTTCACTCATATTTATGTGGATCTCTCCCCGAAACTATAAATACAACTTTGATAAATTAGGATTACATTAAACTAGACCAAACAAATTCTTAATGTTTTCATTTGATTCACCTAGAGATGGCAATACGCTGACCAATATACCTAAATTTAGGTGTTTTCAATAGGCCAACTCATGGGTCAGACTCAGACCCAAAACTACACAAGACTCAACTATTCTAAGCAAAACGACTTAGAAGAGTTAAACCTCAAGTAGGTCTGGACTTGGACAGTTCAGGCCCATATCAAATTAAAAAAATATGTTATACTATACTTTTAAATTTGTAAAAAATTTGGCACAGCTAGCTCATGAGTCGGTTCATCGCCATTCCTAGATTCACTTATTAAAAAGGTTTATTTTCAAACTGTTTTTGATAGCATATCTCAAATAATCCAATCCCTCATTTAACTCTGATACTATTATAGAAACTAAATATAGAAGCATTGCTCTAGTTTTTCTTGAACTGTGATAGATATCTTTTCTTCTGGATGAATTCAAATTGTTCCATTTTATGCTTATTCTATAGTGTATTAATCTTGAAGCTTGCTTTCATGCTTCATATCTAGTATTTCGTGCCCGTACTAAGAAACAATCCAATCCAATAAATTTCGTTGATACGCTGAGTTTGGAAAGATCTAATAATACATAGGCTTACTTTTAACTAATTAAAAAGATATTTCTAAATGACCCACATGAAAAATAACAATAAAAATAAAAATAAATAAAATATGAAATAAGTAAAATATTTAAGAAGTAAGTACTACATATTTAAAATTTTAAGCTAACTATAAGAAGAAAAGGCTAAAAGACTTATAGTAATTATAAGGATCTTTCTTTTATCTGTATCTTAATACGTCAAAATTTTATATCGCGATTTAGTTGCCTATAAAGTTCTTTACATTCGATATATTGCTTCTATCGATCTAATGCTAAAGTTTTATCTTTTTCCACTTTTCATCGTCTTCAATAAGCTCATAATCTCAGCTAACAATCAACTTGTTGCACAGGTGCATGATGAGTTAATACTCTTTGGGATAAAACTTAGGAGCATCTTAAACAATTATGACTTTGAGCATCCAAAAGTAAACTGGTTAGGTTGTCGAAGCCCCTAAAACAATAACCATTCTCCAAATTTTTGTAGTAGTTGTGGAATAAGGTCGAATCCTTAGATATTTGATCACTATTTTCTTAATTTCAAGCAATAACATTAAAGGGTGGTGGTAGGGGGGGGGGTTATTAAGAAACTAATTAACTAAAAATAAGGCGAAAACAAATTAAATCAACTGAATTTAAATACGAGAGAGTCAAGATTACCAAACTCTGAGTTAAAGGAAAGATCTGATTTAATTATAACATTAATCATTAGTTTAAAAAGAATATTTTCACAATTCAAGCAGGGTAGTCATAATAAGTCTCAAATTTTTCGAAATTAATTGGTTCAAACCCAGCATCCAAATCAAAACTTATCATCCATTGACTGGGTGTGATACCATTCCATATTAGATAAATGACAGCAATAAGAAAAATACTAAACCTTAAATTAAATAATCGAGATAGCTGCAACTATTCGATTTAGTTTTCGTGTTTATCATAAGTTAAATATGAAACCCAATAAATAACTTAGTTGCTACTTGTACCATTCCTTCATGACAATTACAGATCATTGAATTCCTAGATAGCGATAGAATAATCAATATCAAATTAAATTGTCAGATTAATCGAATATTAATCATTAATGAAATATGAGAACTCAAAACAAGAAATACTTGAATTAAAATGTGAATAAAAATTTGAAACACAAAACCTTACAAGGTTACAATTAGAGTATTGAATCCCATTGAATCAAAATGATGAGTTTGGCCACACATTTTTGCTCCAGTAACAAAAACAAAAGAAAAACTAAGAATTGTGAAAAATGTAAGAATCGAGAGCCCTTTTTTTCTGTTGTGAGAAATGTCCTTTTTGTAGGATTTTCTAATCTAATCCTAATCTAACTCTAACTTGTAAAGATGTCTATCTAAAACGAATTCAAAATCAAACTCCATCATGATAAGGATAAGGCGAAGTCGTTCAGTCGAATTCCAACTCTTCAAGTGATCAGCCTTATCCACTGCATCAATCTTTTCATTTTACCCAAAATTTGTCATTATCATCAATAGAGTCCCAATTTGATGCAATCTCTACTTTTCATCTCCTAAAACAAAACAAACATCAATTTTAACATTTAAGCACAAAAATAAATATAAAAAGAGATAATATTAAATAATTAGTCAAGATGAGATCTTATCAAAGTCCCCCACATCAGACATATGCTTGTCCTCAAGCATACATCAATTCAATATATTAATCATCTTCACAACAACCTCTCATCTTCTTTTATGTCATCTAAAAATATCCAAAAGTTAATTCACATTTAAGACTTAAGATAAAATAACAATCGAGAGAATAAGCACTTATATAACACATTGTTAAAACATAGCATCTCATCAATTCCATCAAAATCAAATGAACAAGACTTGAAACCGTCACAAGGATTTCACACTATACGCTCAAAGTGTTGAGGGGTCATTAAGCTCTCAAATCAAAACATAAAGAGTTATTTCCATAAGCTTGCTCAAGAATCATATCTCCACCACTAGACAAATTGAACTTAATGTATAAATCAAAGGGGCTTTATAAGGGATGTAACGTGGCTTAGGTAAGTTATGACAAAAGGAACTTTTTGTCTAACTAAATTGAAAGGAATCATACAAACTTATCCATTCAAGTATCAACTTAAATCAAAACTCACTTGATTTAAATAACATCTCTTTCAATCACTTTTTCTTTTCTTTTCTTCTTCTTTTGTTCTAAAACAAAAATATTAAAGAGGATTTTTTGTTTTTTTTTACTTCTCCTCCATTCTATAAAAAATCAAAACAATGCAACTTGAATAATATTTTCGTGGAAATAGTCAAAATCCTATGCAAATAAGCTCAATACAATTCCTTCAATTTAAGGGTTCAAAATTATTAAGGATATCAACAATAAAAAGGGTAAATTCGACTGGTAACAAGGTTATTACGCAAGAAAGAAAGGTTAAGACTCAAATTATTTTTCTAGAGATAAAAATTAAGGTAGGCTTGTTTAGGTTGAAAAATAGTTATCCTAAACGCCCTCATCATCTTTATACACAAATTCATAAAAAAAAAAGGTCTCAACACGTATTCAAAAGCAAGTTCTAGCATAGTCAAGCTATGTTTGATAACACACAACAAAAGATATATATGAGCACATATGTGATGAATGCTCTTAGGCTTAAAGCTCATGTAGGTGTCAAAAATTGCATCAAGTCTTGCATACTTTCATTCAACAAAGCCAATGAGATACTTGAAAAAATTTAATGAAAATCCTAATCAGGTTTTTCTCTCTCATGCCTTAGATCTTAAACAAAAAATGTATCATAACTTAAGAATTATTCATGAACAACAATCAGAAAATTATGAAGCTATCATGAGGAATAATTAATATATAAATCAACATATCATGAATCCAAACAAAATCACAAAGTTCAACATAATATAAACATTCACTCTCCCACACTTAAATCATATATTGTCCCTAATGTATGCATAAGATACTCACAACTCAATAAAGATAATTAGAAAAATAAAGCACAAAATAAAGGACTTTCTTGAATTGTGAGTATCTGAAAATTATCCACGCACGCTTCTTTTTGTTACCGACTTCAGAGCTTTCAACAGATTTAGCATTCATCAATTAATTGCCTTTTGTTACGGTCTTGGTAGTAGCCTTAGAATGCCCCATTACAATAAACAAGATAAACAAAAATTACTTGAAAAAATTAACAACAATTGAATAATAATTAAACTAAAAGAAAGGTAAACTAAAAGTAATTAACAAAAATAAAAAAAATTAAAACACAGTAAAAATAAAACTTAAAAATTAAAATAAATAAATAAATAAATGGGGCGTGGGTGGGTGAGTGATAGAGAAGAGCTACTGTTGTATGGTGTTGCGGCATTGCTGTTTGAAGCTCAAGCAGTAATAAGTTGAACTGCAGTGTTACTATGGCGTGGGTGGGAGAAAATGTCTGGGTAAAGGCCTATGGAGTTCTCTGTTGTGCATGCTTCGTGGTGTGGAAGGAGAGCTTGTTGGTGCGTTAGGGAGGAGACTTGTTGCGTGTGTTGGAGGCTTGTGTGGGAGACTACTGCATGAGTGCTGTACAATGAAGAGGGTTGCATGCGTGCTAGTAGGGTGGGAGTGTGAGTGGAAGAGAGCTGCGTGGGTTGGAGGGTTGCATTTGGTATTATTGCTGGTGAAGCGCGGCGTGAGTGAGACTACGATAACGGGGGGTGTGCTACGTGTGTGCTGGTGAGTTTCCTGTTGACGTTGGGAGGGGGTGGATTGCGTGCGTGTGTGGCAGAGAGGTGGCAAGGTTGGGTGCTAGTGAGGGATGCTGGGTTAGTATACTATCCTGCAAGGAAGAAAGAAAAGATTAGGTTTTTTTGTTTTGTTTTTTTAAATAAATATTGATAAAGTAAAAAGGGAAATAATAAAGCAAAAAATTTACGTTTTTAAATAAATAAATAAAGTGTAAAATAGAAATAATAAAGAAAAAATTACAGTTTTTTTTCTTTTATTTTTTAAGTACAAAAATAAAAAATAAAGAAGATAAGATCAAATAATTAGTCAAGATCTTATCATAAATGCACTCTAATTGATCTACTTTTTTTTTAAATTTTCTCTTTTCCTTTGCCTTTTAGTTTTACTTTTCATTGCTTTAAAGTTAGTGAGTACCAAGTTGCCTTTAAACCAAACAAAAGTGTTCAAGTTAGACTACTTTTGTGCATCAATCTGCTTTAAAAGTCACCAGTTACTAAACTATTTGTATAATTTTTAACTATTTTTCTAATAAGTGAGCTTTATTTTGCCTTATTTTATTCTTTTCGAGAGTTAATAGTCGATCCTATTTTATCTTATTTTGTTCTTTATAAAATTAAAGAGTAGAACCTCAAGATCAAAGTGAGGGCTCTGCCTATTTATAAAATATTGAATATTCTTCATAAATTTATTCACAATAATTATTTAAAAAGTTAATGCACTTAATTCACAAGACGTCCTGCTTTGTAAAGTCTGAGTAAAATTGTTGATGTACACATTTTTACCCTTATATTTTTATAAAGAAATTATTTATGTGATTCGAGCCTTTGACTTTCTAGTCGCAAAGAAGAATCTTTTGCTAATTGCTTCAAAGTCCAGCCCAAATTGAACAATTATGGGTTGAATTATAACTTTTTTAAATTTCAGGCTTCGAGTTAGCTTCGAGCTGTTTGGTTAGAAGCCTGAAATTTTTACATAAAACGACATTATGCAAAAATAAGGTTATTTTGAATTTTTAAAAATTAAAAATAATAAATTTAATTGCCCCATCAAGTTTGAGGTTCGAGTGAGCCTGACCTATTACTAATCCTTACTCCTTCTGTTCATTGTACAACTGACAACAATGTCTTCTTTCAAAGCCCCTTTTTGAGCCTATTAACATCAAACCATAACCATTCAAAGCCTAGTTTCTAAAACGGATCCGGATCTACCCAGCCACCCACAACCCGTTTCTCCTATTACTGCTTTTGCCTTTCCTCTAACCTCTGCAACAAGTCACGAAGGTCCAAAGCTGTTTTAGTTCAGAGTTCAGACGCTTAAAAGTCATATAGATATTAGTTCGGTTCAGTTCCTCGGTGAAGAACCACAGAACGGTGACGTATCCTGAGAGAAAGAGAGATTGCTGAAGAACAATGTTCAGAAACCAGTACGACACTGATGTGACCACTTGGAGCCCCGCCGGCAGACTCTTTCAGGTGGAATACGCCATGGAGGCCGTCAAGCAGGGCTCTGCCGCCATCGGCCTCCGATCTAAAACTCACGTGGTTCTCGCGTGCGTTAACAAAGCTAACTCCGAGCTCTCCTCTCACCAGCGTAAGATCTTCAAGGTTGACGACCACATCGGCGTCGCCATCGCCGGTCTCACCGCCGACGGTCGTGTTTTGTCGCGTTATATGCGATCTGAATGCATTAATTACAGTTATACCTACGAGTCTCCGCTCCCTGTTGGTCGCCTTGTGGTTCAACTCGCTGATAAGGCTCAGGTTTTATTTTGTATTCCCTAATTTTTGTGCTGCTGAGGAGTTAGGCTTAGGAATTGAATTTAGTACTTTATGTTGAATTCTCGTTAAGCGACGCCAAGTATTTTGGACGCCAAGTATTTTGCTTTAACTTGAATTTCTCAAGTAACCAATTCGTCTGATATAACACTTGCTTACGCATTACTCTTTCGGCTACAATGTTGACTTTGTTGTCTGATCTTCAGTGGTTGTGTAGGTTCTAGTATGATATAAACGCTAAGTTGAAATAAAAAATTGATAATTTGATTTCTGTCTCCATGATCGCTCTGTAATGCTGGTAATATATGAGTAGGTTTCAAGTGGAGCTTCTATGCATGACTCAAAATTCTTCATGTCACTCTAGCTCTTACTCCGTGTTAGGGAAATTTGAAAACTTTCTCGTGTAAGAAGCCAGTTGCCCAACTGAAAATTTTGGTTTTTTACCGTATTATTGTTTATCTCCCTCCCTGTTGTCTGTGCGATGACGATGGCTGCCAAAAACTATCAACCATATATATGGTTCCATTCACATTGTCATCCCTAGTCTTTCTCTCGAAAACACATTTAACTCGTATTGTAGCTTGTATACTTCTGGTTTTCATGTTCATTTAGCTTAGGTGATTTTCTTGTTATGTACAGTCTATGCTCACTTGTCATCATTGGACACATAAGCAGCTGTCCTTATTTGCTATGGTATGGTCGGTGGAAAATCTCAGCATGTTGAATCTTTTGAAAAGAGAGAAATAATCTTCTAATACTCAACTGACCCAATCCTGCACCTCTCTGAAGTGTTTTTATAAATTACCTACTCTTTATGGAATGTCAAGGAGGAAAAATTATTGAACGAGCCAATGGTTGTTATTTGTCATTTTAAGCAACTTTCAAGCTCAACTATGAAAGCTTGTTCATTGTAGTGCCCAATTCTGTGAATTTAAAGTTCGACAGCCAGAGCACAATCTTTTGGCATGTTTACTGCAAATTAGTTTGTTTTATTTACCAAAAATTAGTTTGAGTTTTAATTACACGTTGATATCATTGATCACTTTTATACGTGTTTATGAGATATGTAATAATCAAATCAAGTCACCGAGTTATTCTTTTCTGTTATCTGTTTGCGTTGAATCTGCTATTGTCTTTAGTAATGAGATTGGATATTTGTGGATTAGTATGAAATTAAGGCCATTGGTGGTGTTCTCCTGTCATGTGTGGAGAAAAGATCTAGTTGTATTTCATTTACATATTTTATTTGCAGGTCTGCACCCAACGGTCCTGGAAACGGCCTTATGGTGTTGGCTTGCTTGTGGGTGGACTAGATGAATCCGGAGCTCACCTCTACTACAACTGCCCAAGTGGGAACTACTTTGAATATCAGGCCTTTGCCATTGGATCCAGATCGCAAGCAGCAAAGACTTACTTGGAACGCAGATTTGAGAACTTTGTGGACTCTTCACGGGATGATCTGATTAAGGATGCTCTCATTGCTGTTAGGGAAACCTTACAAGGAGAAACCCTGAAGAGCTCCATTTGTACAGTTGCTGTGTTGGGAGCTGGGGAGGCATTTCATATATTAGATCAAGAAACTGTACAAAAGTTGATTGATGCATTTGAGATTGTCAAAGAAGTAGAGGGTCCAGCTGGGGAGCCAGATGCTACTGCTGATGAGCAGAGTGGTGCTGCCGCTGCCGATCAGGCTGCAGGCGCTGACCAGGGTCCTACTGATCAGGGAGTGGCTCCCATGGAGATGTGAGGATGAGAAAGTATGGATTGCACCCATGTCCCTAGTTTTCAGATGATGTGTTCTGGCATATGTTTGCAAATTTTAGTTGGAAAACAAAGCCTGGTTGAGAACTGTTTTTTCTCCTATATTTCCTTTATCCTTCTTAACTTAAGCCATGTCGCATCAGCCGCCTATCATTTTGAACCTGTGATGTTAGCTTCTCATATACTCGGGGACCAAAATTACTTAACTGGATCATAATGAAAATACATATCCTAGACTGGTATTTGTCTGAAATTGGCCAGTGTTCGGTACTTGTTGAAATATTCAACGAGCATAGATTGATCATTATCCAATAGGTAATTGGTAGGCCTGCAGCTTCATATAATTACCGGTGAATAACCTTTTACTGCTGCACTATGAATATAGCTTTTGGATGAACTTGCTTTTACAAGCGATTATGTTCGCAGTTGCCTATGACAAGAGAGTATTTGAATGCAGGTCAGAACAGAGCTTCTGCTTTCATCGGTAAATACCGTGTTTTCATTTAAGCTTTGACTTAGGATTTATACTTTTCTTGGCCATTTGTGATCATGGTTAAAGCATATTGTATAAAGGGTTTGATAAACATGCGAAAGGTCTTAATTCATACTCAATAGGTTCCATCATTTTCCATGGTAATGGTCTCTAACAATGTTTTGAGGCCAGTTTCATTCTGTATCAATTGTGGAGAGTAGGAATTGGAACACCCTTGATCTGCATCAGCTTGTACATCCATTTCCAGTTCTCAGGGGTCACCTCACCCCCAGTTGATCGTATCACAGCCCCTCCACTACATACACCCGCTTCGCAGCATTCCTGTAATGTTAATTCGTTCACAAGTCCATACAAAAACCCACTTGCAAAGAGGTCCCCTGCTCCTGTAGCATCAATTTCCTTTGGTCCCGTAATTGCAGGAACTCGAACAGTCTGTCGAGTTCAAGAGAGTATCAAAACAAGATACCAATGGTAAGACATTATCTGACAACATGGGGTTGAAGATGACGTCACGAACTAAATACTGAGAGAATATAAAACTATCAAGAGAAAACAAGAATTCTGAGAAAGCACAGAGCAGACATGATGATAATACAGAGTTCTGAACATCCGAAACGGCGGCTTAAAAAGTTTGAAAGAAGAAATTCAAGTCACCTGCAAAGTTCATAGCTTTTTCCAGGATGGAGGATAAAGTTTTACAGAATCAAATAGATACTGACCTCCTTTCCGTGCTTCGCAATACAACCATCAGGACCTAAAGTCACTACTGCCCATTGGCAGTATTGTGCCAAGAAGTCTACAGCAGTCCTGGCGTCAGTTTCCTTTCCACCACTACAACCATTTTTAAGATAGATCAGCAACCACTAATTACGAACAGTATTAGACAAAAAATTTATCCCGTAAATCTCTCTAGGCTCGATCTGTAAATCGGATAAGGAGACTGAATAGTAGTACCTCATCAGCTCTCTTGCTTCTGAATAGTGGTACCTCATCAGCTCTCTCGCTTCATCTTCATTCGCAAAGCAGAGGTCTATGCCTCCTGACTTCAATAGTCGAAGAAGGGGTAATCCAAAGTCCCTGACCATCTGGAAAATGGTAAGGAATTAAAGTAAGTATATCATTGCCAGATAGCTGGCTGTGAAACCTGTGGTTATGTGAAATACTAAACATAAGGAATAGTCTGGTGTTATGCAAAAATGACATCGATTACTTCATCCTTCATTATCCAACCTAAACAGGTGAAACACAAGAAGACAACCTCCTTAAATCTGAACAAAAGAAAGCGAAATAGTCATAAGGATTGACAAATATCGAACCTCAAAACTAGCCAAATCCATTGAAACCAAGACATGCTCTTGTTTTGCTATCTGAATAGCTGCTTCGATAACTCCCAAGTCGAATCTTCCATATCTAAGCATTAACCACTGGCACAAAATTCACTAACCATTTAGTACACACATCGAAAACAAATCATCTACAACGTAACATAGAGGAGTGTTTATCACTTTTTATAGCTTGAGGTCAAATTTAATTCAACTAGATTGTGTAAACTTGACTCAACCACAACAAGCCAAAGAAATGGACAAGAAGAAAGCACAAATGATTGTAAAAACAGGACCAAGCAGGAACAAGATCAACAACCCAATGAAAGCCCTGCTGATATGGGGAGTTTTGGAGAGGCTCAATAGTACGCAACCTTATTGTTAACTGGTAGAGAGACTGTTTTTGATAGGATCAAACAAGAGCAATTAGCAACAAATCAATTCCAGCTTAAGATCACCAACCTTAGAACCCTTCACATCCTCCCTGGTTATTTCGTCAGCCTGAAGGGAATTTAGAAACAGAAGCTCAATAAGTCGCATGGGGTTATATCAATCCTGAAAACGGTTGTCAAACACCTCAAAAGTAGAAGTGACAGAGAGGTAAGCAAAAGCATGCACCTGAACTTTAACAGCACTTGAGAGGCAGGGACGCATTGTCCGGTTACCCAGTGGATCCACCAGGCAAACACACTGTTGCATACCATTCACCACAAAACTTATGAACTGTTTTAGTTAGGAAACACGCAAACTCTATGTGACACAAAGATCACCTGAGCAGTGTGTCCCTCCTTCAGCCTAAGTTTTGACAGGTTCACTCCATTAGAGCTCATGTTACCCACAAACAACCTGCCTTGTTCATCGTACCCATAAGCACCGATAATGCCACAAGAGACTCCAAACCCAGCACTCAATCCTCGAATGGTATTAGCCACACTTCCACCAGCAATGGTCGTCAGTGGTGATGTATTATCAGGGGATCTCAGAGTATGAGTATTCACCTCACTCAGTATCTTCTCAAGTTCGTGAAACGCTACCTACAAAATACAAGTCGTCAAAGGAACATCTTTATTATAAATCCAAAAAGGGTACGTACGCATTGAGTTTAAGAAAACTTTTTATCTTTTTCATTAGAGGAGAAGAGGAAAAGATTTCGAACTGATTACTAACAATGACTGCAACACCATTGTAAGAGCAAAATTCAGCTAAACATGTCGAAAATAACGTGACTTTGATACGACGCATTAACACAAGACAAATTCCAACCATAACAGAGCAAACTAACGCATACCCACAGGTGACTAAGCAACCAAAATCAAGTAAAACTCGACAGAAATGAGTTAGCTCAAAGACAAGGTGTTGGTAAGTACAGGGCTAGAGCCGCCACGGTCACCGGGGATTTGATCAAGCAAAGACCAATCAACACGAGCCACGTGGTCGACAAGAGCAGCAGGCTGGAGGCCCAATATGACCGGAGAATGCGGCGGAGGAACGGGAATCTCGCTGATGAAGGGCAAGGCCTCTGCTACCACCATGTTGTTGGCCTTTGGGAGTCTGGAGTGGTGGTGAGCGCTTGTTGCTTTGGCGGCTTTTATTTATAAGAGAATGTCTTACTAATACTTAGACCCCTTTGGTTATCTTTATGGCCTTTTTGATTTTTTTAGTCCAATCATTTTTTTCCACGTGTAAGGTTTTGAATAGACCCCTTTGGTTATCTTTAGGGCCTTTTTGATTTTTTTAGTCCAATCATTTTTTTTCCACGTGTAAGGTTTTGAACCGTCCATTTTTTAATTTTTAAATAATTTTTATCAGTTAAAATTGAATAGTTTATCAATTAATTTTTATAACTTAATAATTTCATGTAAATTAAAATTAATTAATTTTACGACGATTTAATTCCAATTTTATTTTTAAACCTTAAATCTCTTATCTTATCGGTTTAACTTTCGCTTTAATTTTTAAAACATTGATTAAATGCATTACAGTCCACTAAAAAATATTTATGTTGAATTATAAATATTTTAAAATTATTAAAAGTTAAGGATTTATACTATTAATTAACGAATTGATATAATATTGAGAATTAGATTTGATATCAAGAGATTCTTATAATTTTAGTTTCAAAATTAGTAAATGTCAATATTTGCTTTTGACCTATTTAAAAAATTTAAACCTTATTTAGTAATAATTAATAATTAATAAGTTCAAATTTTAGGTTATCAACAAGCTTAAATTTTTTTAAAAATAAACTTTTAAATTGAATTTTAAGTTTAAAAAGTTCAATCATACTTCAACCCGATCCATCATGTTATTTAGTCCCCTGTAGAAAGTTGGTCCGAATTGTTATTACGTCCCCCCTTTCTATTAGCATTTTCACTTCCCAAAAATGTAATTTTGTGTTGCTTCCATCAATCTTGGACTCACATCAAATCCTTTATTTCAATTATTCTGTTTCAACCTTGTTCCATTAAATCTCATCCATACATTTATGTGATGTCCACATAAGATTTAATGAAATATGATAAGAACACCATAACTGAAACAGAAAATGTGATCCCTCTTAATCTGCCCTTAAAAACCATCAATCTTTGGATGATACAAAGAGCAGAACGAAAAAAGATTATAGTTGGCTTGATAATATGATCAAATTGCTCGGATTTATGCTCTCTATTAGGTAATAACAGGAGAATTAGTAAAATTAGAAGAAGGTAGTATAGCCAATTGCATTCCCAGGAAGATGGAAGTAACAATCCATGGAACATAGTGCATAATTTGTGCCAAAGGATAAAGATTGTGTAGCTA
>JAOSBM010000006.1:2066244-2079805 GCA_027568955.1 Erythroxylum tenue
CAGTGAGGGTCTCCGTGTGTTTTAACGTTTTCCGATTTTAGTATTTTACGTCTCTCAGTTGTTCTATGTCCTCTTAGTCCGAGACCATGACATTCAGTTCCGGTCGTCCCCACGCTCCAGCTCCGAGCGTGGGCGCGTGGGACATTGCCTTCTCCTCATTCTTTGTGGCCACTTCCAGCACACTCTTGGCAAGTTCCCATTGGTTGCGCATTTCCCAATTATGTGACGCCAACTTAAAACAATATTTTTATTATTTCTTATATTTTATTTTAATATTACTTCTTAAATAAAATAACATTAAAAACAAACAAATTATTTATTTTTTATAAAATATTGAAGTTGTAAATAATATATTTAACAAATATTAAATTTATTGTTCGTTAATTCAGAATTGAAGACATAATATTAATAAATAAATATAATAATTTGTTTATATATTTTGAAACATTTAAATTGTTAATTTGCATAAGATTGTAACTTTTTATGTGGGTATGTTAAGGTTAATGTGGACGGTAGCTCGGTTGGCACCTTGGGCGCCGCCGGCTTTGGTGGTCTGCTTCGTGACCAAGACAGTCACTGGATAGTGGGATTTTCTGGGTACATTGGGCATGCTCCTGTCTTACTCGTTGAACTCCTCGCGATTCAGCATGGTCTAGGTTTGGCTTGGCAATGCGGCTACCGACTTGTTGTTGTGGACTCTGACTCGCAAGACGCCATTCATCTGGTCACAGGTACTTGTCCTCCCACCCACCCCTACTTGTATGTCGTTGATGAAATCCAGGAATTGGTTCAGCAGGATTGGGCCTGCTCTGTTGTGCATACCCTCCGGGAGGGTAATCAATGTGCTGACTTCTTAGCTAAGCATGGCGCTGCTCATCCTTCACAATGGTCTCTTTGGGATTTCCCTCCTCTGGGTCTTCGCCGGCGACTTGCTCTTGATGCTGCCTCTGAGGCTGTTTTACGTCCTTAGGCTTTTCTTTTCGTCCTTGATTTCACCAAAAAATATTTAGACTATGAATCTTCAGTGCTTAAGGTTCTTTGTAGGTGTGGACTTGAAGGGGACAAAATTCTTTGTCCAATTTTTATAGTGTCTTATTCTATTCTATAAATTCAACTACTTATTTATGTGGACCCTGTATAAATAAACGCAAGACCTGCATAAATAAATGACTGAAATTTATGAGACAGAATAAGACACCATAAAACTGGACAAAAGATTTGGACTCGATTTGAAAAGGGTTATAATATACGTAACTTTTTTTTGTAATTTTACAAAGAAATTATTTTTATTCGGTTGCTTTAAAGCTCACTTTTTTAATTAATTTAATTATTAAAGGATTTGAATTTAAGACATTAAACAATTATTTTTAGTATATGAATTTAAGATATTAAATATTTATTTTTTAAAATTTTGAGAATCTGGAGTTCAAACTCGTATTTTTGTTTGAAATTGTTAATTTCATAAATAATTTATGTAAAGTATGCAATCAATGAATTACTATATTTAGTTCAAAGATTTTTTTATATACACATAAAAAGAATAAGAGATATAATTTATCTTCTAAAACATAATAAATTATATTTTAAATTCGACACTTTACTTAATTTTGTTTATGTTAATTTATTTGTAGATTATAATAAATTTAAAAATCAGACTAGAAGTTAAACCGATAAGACAAGAGATTTAAGGTTTCAAAGACTCAATTGGTATTAAACCGTCATAAAATTAGCTGGATATTGAATAAAATTAAAAATTTTGAAAAATAATTAAAAAATACTATCCTCACTTATAATTTACAAAAATTAATCGACTAATTAATAAATTAATTGTTTTTAATAACAAAGATTATTAAATTTGATCGAACCAAAAACTTGATCGATCTGACAACTTCTACTGGGGCCAGGCTTGAGACAATTGAGCTCGAGTCCAAACCCAACTCGATCTGTTTTCGATGAAAAATAGAAAAAAATGTTTCTTATAAAATAATTTGCAATAACAGACTTAGGTATCCTAGGCCCAAGTCCAAGTCCAGCCCAAGCCTCGAATAAATCCAAACCAAATTTAATTGCTTTAATGACCTTAACATCTCCCACTTTCAAACACGTGACAGGTAGGTGCGCACCTGATTCCAACAACGTGAAATGAAACGAGTTTGACTTGGTCACGTTTATAATAAATTAAACGTAAAGTAAACTTTGAACAAGAAAAGCCACGTGTTAAATGCCAACACTAAACTGACTTAAAAGACACCGTGGAAAAGCTGTATAATTGAGGTAAGAGTTGACAGTTAGTTAGGACCTTTTGGTTCCACTTAAAATTAATCCATTAATTCTAATTAATTCGGATTTTCGGATATTAATCTAAATAATATCTCTTTTTTTCCTGAAGATATTTTAGGAGAATTTTAATTATGAGAAGACACCTTTAAACCATTCACATTCAGATTAATCTACGCTCGAATCAGATAACTCTCTTACGAGAGGCCGAACTCTTACCCTAAATTTTCTAAATGATATCTTTTATTCTCAAATTTAAAGCATATTAGCATCAGACCCGATTAAATTTGGGCAAAGCATAACCTCAATCTGACCCGATACCAATCCTACACGTCAGTCTGAAACGATGATGATTATACCCAACGCAGCGAGTACAAGTGTGAGCTGGTTCTTTTTGAGTTTCGAGATCAAACATGTAAGAACATTTCAGGTAGATTACTGATTTACGGCTTAGCAGTTAGGACCAGCAACAATTGTAAGTAGTAACATCAACCATGTCTTGTACTGCCTTCCCTACATACAGACAACACAGAGACGACAAATGCTTGTATTTTCTCTCATTTACTCATTGTTGCTTCTCCTTTTCTCTGCTATTCTTTCGCTGGGGCATTTGATCAGTCACTTAAGAAGCAAAATTGGGTGACTGTTCGAATAGAGAATAATGAGTTTCAGGGACGATGATGATGGGAGAGGAGACCAACGGAAACCATTTCTTCACACTGGGAGTTGGTATCGTATGGGGTCGAGACAATCAAGCATGATGGGGTCTTCTCAGGCTATTCGGGATAGTTCCATATCTGTCCTGGCTTGTGTACTGATTGTTGCTCTTGGTCCTATCCAATTCGGCTTCACTGTGAGGGACTTTCTCAATCTCCCATCTGCTAATTACCATAATGAGTTTATGCTTGATAAGTGAACATGGGTTTCTGTTATTTTACTGTTCGATTTTGTTAATGAAGAATGAACTGAAGCTAAAGATTTATGTTGTTTTCCGATTAGCTGCAAACATGGTATTGTATGGGAAAGGAAAAAACTTGGTAAAGAAGTTCTTGAAACATTAAGATTAGTAAAAGCTTGGTAAAGAGGTTCTTGAAATATCAAGATTGCTAAAAGCTTGATAAAGAAGTTCTTGATATATCAAGTTTTAATTTTCTTTAATTGTAGTCCGGCTATTCTTCTCCAACTCAAGCTGCCATCACCAAGGACCTTGGACTTACGGTCTCAGAGGTGTGAATATACGATTTTGCTTTAAATTTGATATTGGGCTTATTCATCATGTGTTCTAACTCTGTTCTTCAATTTATTTTTGGGTTAGTATTCGATATTTGGCTCTCTATCGAATGTGGGTGCTATGGTTGGTGCTATAGCTAGTGGTCAAATTGCGGAGTATATTGGAAGAAAAGGGGTAGGATTACTGATTGCTTTATCACTAAGCACAAGAATTCTATACCTAGACATTTTGCTTAATTTAGGTTGTTTAACTAATGAGTCCCGTCTTTTTTGTTTCAAATGCAGTCTCTAATGATCGCTTCCATTCCAAATGTCATCGGGTGGCTTGCAATATCGTTTGCCAAAGTGAGTTTAGTTACTTTGCTTCACTGAAACTTATAGCATGAACATGTTCAATTGTTTCTGAAGGTAAGCTGGTCTGTGTAGGATTCTTCGTTTTTATACATGGGACGGTTGTTAGAAGGTTTTGGTGTGGGAATTATCTCATATACGGTAAGGTTTTCTGACTGAATTTGGTTGTTGAAACCAAAAAATTAATTAGGACTTCAACTGTTTTATCTTTTGCAGGTGCCTGTTTACATAGCAGAGATAGCCCCTCAAAACTTGAGAGGGTCCTTAGGGTCAGTGAATCAGGTTAGCTTTATATGCAGGCTTACTAGTTAAATTTTCATTAACAGATACAAACACTTGAATTTCACAGTCCATGGAGTAATTAATTTCAACTTGTCTTGTTATGTAGCTTTCTGTCACAATTGGGATCATGCTTGCTTACCTGCTCGGAATTTTTGTTCAATGGAGAATACTTGCAGTTTTGGGTAACACTCTGAAAGATTGCCTTCTATTGTAAACAACACATGTCAAAAAAAGAAAAAATCAATCATGGAAGCCGAACTTTTGGTCAACAATTCACCTAAATATCATTGTCAATCTTGGCAGACTTCCGGTTTTGAATCATGGAACTTAATCCTCGTTTTTCAGGAATTCTTCCATGTACTGTCTTGATACCTGGTCTATTTTTCATTCCAGAGTCTCCTCGATGGCTGGTAAGTTTTCGAGAATGTTCTTTCCTTGATCAGAATCAAACATTTTCTTAAGCTCTAATGATTCAAACTCTTTATCTCGTTTCTTCCCTAAATTGCAGGCAAAAATGGGTATGACAGAAGATTTTGAATCTTCTTTGCAAGTTCTTCGGGGATTTGATACTGATATCTCGGTTGAAGTGAATGAAATTAAGGTAATGGCCGCCAGTGAAATAGCTGATCTGCTTTCCCACATGCAATTTTTTTCCTTGCATAAAATTTGTAGACCAAATTTTTCTTTCGGTGTTTTACATTATTTATCAGTCTTAGATAATTTGACCTGCATCTATGGATTGTGTAGAGAGCTGTTGCTTCAACTAGCAGAAGAACAACAATCAGATTTGCAGATCTCAAACGAAAAAGATACTGGTTTCCTCTGATGGTAATGTACTGTGATTATCTTTAACTTTGTGGAGTTAAAAATAGCATAAAACATAAGACTTTTATTTTTGAGCAATCAATTTCCTGCAGGTTGGTATAGGTCTACTTGCCTTACAACAGCTTAGTGGGATAAATGGTGTTCTTTTTTATTCCAGTACCATTTTTTCAGCTTCTGGTAAGCTTAATCACGTTCCTCTTCGTCACATAAACCTTTTATCATGTTCTTAACTTTGGAATATTGGAATCAAATTATTTTGGTGTAGTTACAAGCTTATTCCAATTTGAAGGCAGCAAGCTTCTCTTCTTGTTGCTACATACCTTTACCACTCAAAATCAGTTGGGTAAAATATTAACTTAATGTCTTTTGAAACCATGTTTTCTTAGAATCTTAGTGGTGAAATAATTAGTAGTACTAGTTACTACATAGTGTTGTCTGACCTCTAAAATGCATCCATGGTCTATCGTCAACAGAGCTACTTCTAGTTGATGTCCATATTGACTGTCACGTTTTCCCATTGATAATTCACGACTACTCTTTGACTGTCCTCAGGAAATATATCATTTAAGATCAACTATATTTGAGTACAATGGTTCTCATTAATTTCTTGATCTTAAACAGGGGTTACAAATAGTAATGTGGCTACATTTGGGCTTGGTGCGATTCAGGTACAATATTGTCTTTAATATTATTAGTAGAGTCATTAATTTGAAATGGTCCTATGAAGCTGTTTATCTATATATGGTTACGCACATGTTGTTTAGGTTGTGGCCACTGGTGTAGCTACTTGGTTGGTTGATAGAACAGGCCGTCGGGTTCTCCTTATAGTGAGTTAAAGCAAAACTATTCTGGTTAGTCTTTATAATCTGTACAGAAATGGGTGACTTTGTTCATTTCCTGTCACCATAGGTCTCCTCTTGTGGAATGACAGTTAGCTTGCTGATTGTTGCAGTGTCATTCTTTGCAAAGGTAAGTGGATTAACTCGTTGACAAGAGTTTATCTTTTTGTTGTGATACAAGATTATGGAGCAGTATAATATTATTCTAACTTCATAATGTTTACTCGTCCAGGATTTTCTATCAAAAGACTCTACCTTGTATACCATATTCGGAATCCTTTCGGTTGTTGGAGTTGTGGTATGTGATACAAATAGAGATATGAATTATTTCAAGGTTTTAATTTTATCATTTTTGGTAAGTTCTGATAACCTGCCTCTCCCTTCTCTTGTTTCAGGCTTTGGTAATAGCCTTTTCTTTGGGAATGGGTCCTATTCCTTGGGTTATAATGTCCGAGGTACCGATATGTTCAAGTTTTGCTCTATCAATTAGAATTTCTAAAAATCACCAATGTCACTGAATCAGCCACATGGCTCAATTGAAGACATGGTTCAGGGCTTTAGTGCTTACAGTTAGGTGTATGCATTACTTAGCCTAAAGAATTACTGTAAAGAAGTTTTAAAGCTATAAAATGCCCTTCAAAAGAACAAATCATAACTGTTCTGAAATGGCTGATGGATGGAACTAACATGCGAATGCAGATTCTACCGATCAACATCAAGGGCCTGGCAGGAAGTGCAGCAACACTTTCCAATTGGTTCATCTCCTGGGCGGTTACAATGACTGCAAACTTGCTTTTAAACTGGAGCACTGGAGGTCTGTATCCCCACTGAACCTCTTTCTAATTGTTTTCCCTGCAATTTTAGTGCAGATAACTACATTTCCTTCTTCAACTGCAGCAACATTTACCATTTACATGGTTGTGAGTGCCTTCACGATCGCCTTTACGAGCATATGGGTCCCCGAGACGAAAGGAAGAACATTGGAAGAGATACAGAGTTCCTTCAGATAAGTATGTGCAAAATTTTACTTTTCTTGCATGAAATAAGTTCAAATTTCAAAGGGAAAGGCAGTCAAAATCTTTGCATTTGGAGAACTTGCAACAATTCTTGTAAAATTTTCCGGGATAAGTACGATGGTCCTTTTCCAGTCCTTCACCTGTAATTGCAGTGTATCTACCCACCAGGATGTGATTTTCCTGGAAGAGATGTACCATTCGTGTCATCATTCAATCGTTATTAGCATCTTTGATTGGCCGATTTCTGGTTGTTTCTATTTTTATTTTGTATTTTTTTGTTTTTGTTTTTAAATTTAATAAAAATATGTTTGTTTGAGTTTTTAGATTATACTTTTTTGTTTTAATTTATAAAAATCATAAAATTTGATTTTTGTTTTCTATTTTTGTATTTTCAATAATCTGATTTATTTTCAATTAAATATATATTATTTAATTATTTGTAAAATTATGAATAATTTAATTTAATATTATATTTTTAATTAATAAAAATTAATTATTAATAAAATTATGAATAATTTATTTAATTTTAAATTTGTAATTAAATTAAATAACATTAATTTAATAATTATTAATTAATATAATAAAATCAAAATATCTTTAAAATATAAAAATTAAAAAATTGTTTTGATAACTAAATATGGTTAAAATAAACATTAAAATTTTAAATTATTTATTTTAATAAAATAAAATATTTTTATTAATAATTTATTAATAAACATTATATAAAAATAAAATAAATTTAATTAACTAAAAATTTATCTTTTAAGTTTGATCTAATATATTTTTTGGATATTTTGCTTGGGTTGGTAAAGTCATCTTTGATCTTGAGACCTCTAAACTAATATTTTATTATGAGTGAGTATTTTTTATGCAAAATGTCTGATAAATATGTAAGTTTTAAAAAATTAATGATTAAAACCTGAACTAGTTTAGTTTTGAACCGATCAAATTTTTCGTTCGATTTTTAACTTTTTTAGTTTAATTTATTTGAATAATTTTTGTTAAAACGGATCATTTATTAAGTAATTGGTAAATTTTTATAAATTAATAGATTTTTATAAATCAAAATAATTATTTTAATTAAATTTTAAAATTTATGGTAAGTGAGAATATTTTTTTCAATCATATTTTAAATTTTTAAATTTTATTTATTCTTTAATCAATTTTATGACAATCTAATATCGATTGAACTTTTTAAATTTTAAATTTCTTATTGTGTGAGTTTAACTTTTTGATCTAATTTTTAAAACATTCTTAAAAATCATAAAGTTATATGTCTTCACAAGAATTTGCATCACTAATAAATAAAATAGTTCTACAATTCACATACTCCAACCTTAATTAAGGTTTCATTAATTTTTGTACAAACAAAAATAAAAAGATAATAACTTATAAAATTTTAAATATTATCATTTTAATATTCTTTTTGAAATCGAATAATTTATTTTAAAATGTTATTTTTATTAGTAATTTATTAATATAATAAATGATAATACTTGTGAGTTGTGACATCTTCTTCTTTTTCATATAATTTTTAAATATTAAACCCGTAAAGACCATTTTGATTATAGTCTTGAGGTAATAAATTATTTTAGTAAAGTATAATATTGACAAAATTTTAAATTGAATTATTTTTAAAATTAGATAATTAAAATAAAAATAAACACTTGTTAATTCCCTATCCTAACTAAAAAAAACCTTAATTTGATGTATTTGTTTTGCGTCAAGAAAAGTGTTCGTGATATAAAATTAAACTTATTCGGTTGTGAAAATTTTGAACCAACTTTTTGGTATGATTATTAATTTTTTGATTCGATTTACTTTAATAACTCTTATTGTTAAAAATTGATCAATTTATTAATTAATCTGTTAGTTTTGCAAATTAATTAATTATTATAAATTAAAATAATTCAATTAAATTTCTATTGAACAATTTTTTAAAATTAAATTTTAAATTTTTCGATAGATAATGAGAGTATTCTTTAATTTTATTTCAAAATTTCTAATTTTTTAATCTTTAACTGATTTTATGATAACCTAATATTAATTAAATCTTTTAAACTTTAAATTTTTTTATTATTGGTTAACTTTCGATCATTGCTTAATGCAATCAAATCAAATCAGGCACTCAAAACATTTGAGTTCTTGGACTTGTGGCCGGTTCTCTGTTAGTTTTTATTTGTCCCACATCGAATGTGGGTTGGATGAGAAGTCTTAATTGAGGCTATATAAAGGATACCTCTGATTTCTTCAAAAAAAAGAAAAGGGATACCTCTGATGTAAAATTAAATGAAGAAGATGAACCAGATGCGGGAAGCAACGTTTAAAGCTAACTGAGATGACAGTGTGACTTTTAAATAAACTTCATATATGTTATAATACGCTATCTCATGTTGAATTTCTACTAACGTAGGTATCATAAAGGTTGCACTCTGATTCACTTCCATAAAACTAATCACAATAACCTGCCCCTAAGGTTCTCCTCACCCCAAAATCTCCTCTCTCCTTGTGTATAATTAGTTCTTGGTGTGGATTGTTCCTCACCCCAAAATCTCTTCTCTCTCCTTGTGTATTAGTTATTGGTGTGGATTGTGAGATCTTCCTTTGTAATCTTTGTTTCATATAGTGGAAATTTTTCTACTCTTGCCCATGATTTTTTCTCTTATTTTTTAAGGAATTTTCCATGTTAAATTTTGTGTGGCTCCTTTTTATCTCAAAATTTTTTATTAGTGTGTTTGCTATATCCAAATGGAGTCCATCTCCTATTAGTCTTATCAGAGCCCAAGGTTTGCTCAAGTATGCTCTGTAGTTGCAACATAGTCTGATCTTTTATATCAAAAAAATGAATTTTTCTGTGTTCTTGTAGGTTAAGGGTAGTTTTATTCTCGAGTTATTGTTTTTATTTGGGGTATTTTTCATCAGTATATGAGGTGATTAAGTGCATGTCTAAGAAAATCTCTGTCTAAGGAGACTAGATTTTAAGTTGGACCATTTGTGATCCTTGTAGTCTTTCCTAGGAACTTCCCTTATATATTACAGTTTAAACCTGAAGCAGCTTCCCTTTTCACGTGAGAGAGTGGGAGTCAATTCTTGTGTTAAAAGAGCCAAATTGTGGTAGAAACAATGTTGACCAAATTCGATATTACAAAGCTTGATGGGACAAAGATAATTGCTTGGAGGTCATCAGTGCTAGGCCGATGGGTTTCACTGATGACGATAAATGGAAACAAATAGATGCCTTGGCTACGTCAGATTTGCATCTCGATCTATCAAATGATATTTTGCAAGGTGTAAAGGAAAAGAAAACAACTAATTAAGGAAACTTGAGATCATCTCACAAAGTTATATGAAGCTAAGTCTCTTTATAAGAAAATTTTCTGAACAGGAAACTTTGCACACACCTAATGTCTAAATCTACTTTGGTAACGGAGCATATTAATACTTTGACCTCTTTATGCTCTCAACTTTTAAAGTTGGAACACAATGTAAATCCAACTGAACGTATGAAGATTCTACTTCAAAGTCTTCCGGATTCATATAACCATTTTATCATCAATTTAACCAATAATATCCTCACGAACACTTTGGTATTTTATGATGTCGTTGCTTCGATTCTTGAAGAAGAAAGCAGACGCATCAATAAGAAAGAAACGCTAATAGCAGAAGCCTTATCGATGATGAGATGATGGTCAGTGGAGCGTGATTTCACAGGAAGTCACAAACAAGGAAGGTCGAAATCTAGAAGTAAGAAAAATCACAAGTGTTACAACTGTGGCAAGAGATGACACTTTAAAAGTGAATGCAGATTCAGGAAGGGTGGAGAGAAGGCCTTTGAAGCATCAACTTCTCAAGGATGTGTTGCAATTGGAGAAATTTTATATAGAGAAGTAGCAACGATGTTCAAGGACGGATTAGAGCTCACTGATACTTAAATAATTGATTCAAGAGCAACATGACATATGACTTCTTGTAGAGATTGGTTCCACACTTATAAAACTATCTTTGCAGGACCTGTGTAGATCAAAAATGATCATGCCTTATAGATTGTTGGGATTGGCACCATCAAGTTGAAGATGTATGATGATACAGTTCACATTATACAAAATGTGTGACATGTGAAGGGTTTGAAGAAGAATCTATTGTCTTTAGGCCAATTAGATGAGCTTGGGTGCAAGACCTGTATTCAAAATGGAATTATGAAGGTTATCAAAGGAGCACTTATTGTAATAAAGGTGAAAAGAATAGCAACAAACTTATATAAGCTTATGGGAGAGACGCATTTGGAAGCAATTGCATTGGTTGCATTGGTTAGTTTTGCAGAAAATGCAACAAAACTCTAGTATCGTAAACTTAGTCATATGTCGGAACAAGGATTGAAGATTCTTTCTGAGCAGAAACTACTCCCTAGTCTAACAAAGGTATCATTATCCTTTTGCGAGCATCGTGCTACAAGTAAGTAGCACAAATTGAAATTTATTACATCTAATTCTAGAAGTAAAGATATTTTAGAATTGATTCACTCTCATGTATGGAAAGTGCAAGTTATGTCTCTGGGTGGAGTAAGGTACTTTGTGACCTTTATTTATATAATCCTCAGAAGATGTTAGGCGTATCCTATCAAGAGATAGACAGATGTGCCTAAGGATTAGTAATGGTAGAGAATATACTGGTGATGAGTTCATTGACTTTTGTAATCAAGAAGGCATCAAAAGTCAATTCTCAATGCCTCACACTCCTCAACAAAATGGAGTGGCAGAGTGAATGAATATAACTCTGCTGGAAATAACTAGCGTCATGTTGAGAACTACAAGTATGATAAAGTCTTTCTGGGCATAAGGAATAAAGACTATCTGCTATTTCATTAATCAATCACCAATAAGATCAATCGATTTCACGATACCAATGAAGATGTGGACCGGTAAACCAACAGATTATTCTTAGTTGCACACATTTGAAAGTCATGTGTTCATGATGTATAATACCCAAGAGATCATGAAATTGGATCCAATATTAAGAAAATGTAGATTTATTAGGTATGTAGTTGGAGTCAAGGGGTATCGACTGTGGGATCTCACTCCCACAAGCTTGTCATTAGCAGAGATGACATGTTTGTAGAAGATAAACTGCAAGAGAAAGATCAAAGTAGCACATATGAAGAAAATTTTAAGGTTGTGATGATTCAGGAAGAAAGGAAGATTGAACAAAAATATTCTAATAAAGCTATATTAGATTAAAAGGAGTAAGAGCCAGTTTAATATGAAAATACAGAAGTTCGACAGTTAACTCGTGAAAGGAAAACCCTAACCTGGCAATCCGATTATATTATGGAGGGTAATGTTACATACTGTCTCTTAACAAAAGATGGAGAAACATCAACATTTTGAGAAGCAATCGATAGCTTAAATGCATCACTTTAGATGGTAACAATGCAGGAAGAAATAGAAGATCTCCATAAAAATAAGACATGGAAGCCTATGCCACTACCACAAGGGAGAAAGTCCATTGACAACAAGTGGGTGTACAAGATCAAACGTAACAATGATGATCAACTGGAGCGGTATTACGCAAGGTTGGTGGTAAAAGGATATGCTCAGAAAGAAGGTATAGACTTTATTGAAATTTCTTCACCTGTAGTTCGTCTTAATACAATTCAGCTTATCCAAGCTATATGTGCTACATTTGATCTATATTTAAAACAGTTAGATGTAAAGATTGTATTTCTTTATGAGATCTTGAAGAAGAAATTTACATGCATCAATAAGTTTTTGAAGAAGCAGGGCAAGAGAACTTAATTTGTAGGTTGAACAAATCTTTGGATGGTTTAAAATAGGCACCAAGATATTGGTACAAAAGATTTGATTCCTTCATAAGGAGTCGTAGATTCAACAGATTTAGTGCAGATCTTTGTGCATATTTTAAGAGGTTGGTAATAATGACTTCATTGTATCATTGTTGTATGTTGACGATGTTGGTTACAAGCCCCAACAAAGATTTTATTCAAGATTTGAAGGCTCAATTAGCTGGGGAGTTTGAAATGAAGGATTTAGGACCAGTGAACAAGACTCTAAAGATGCAAATTTATCGAGACAGAAATAACAAGAAGATTTGGCTTTTTCAGAAGAATTACTTGAAGAAAATCCTGCAATGCTTCAATATGCAAGATTGTAAGTCAATCTCTACCCCTTTTGCTGTTAATTTCAAGTTATCTTCAAGTAAAATCCTTAGCAGTTAAGCAGCAATGATGAAGATGTCTCGAGGACCGTACACATCTATTCTGGGAAGTTTAATGTTCGTTATGATTTACACAAAACCAGACATCGCACATGTAATGAGAATAGTTAGTCCTTTCATGGCGAATCTTAGTCAAGAACATTGGTGGGCTGTAAAGAGGATCCTAAGATATATTGAAGGGACCTCAGATGCTGCTCCATGTTATAAAGCATCTGAATTTATCGTCAAAGGATATGTTGATTCTGATTTTGCAGACAATCTTGATAAAAGAAAATCCACTATATGCTATGTGTTTACGATTATTGGAGGAGCTGTGAACTAGGTGTCTAATGTTAGTAGTGTGCCCTAGGCCAATGGACATATGTGATTCATGTATTAACATTATGATTTATTAATAATATATTATGAGGTATTCCTTTCATATATGCATGTATTCGTTTATGTAATGTGATTTACATTCCATGAATGGTATTAGACTTATGTCATCAAGTATGTGACTTGATAGTAAAA
>JAOSBM010000006.1:2079905-2092999 GCA_027568955.1 Erythroxylum tenue
GGGGTGGGGGCGGGTACGGGGGATGACATACCCGCCCCATACCCGCCCCGTTGCCATCCTTAGTAGATACAAGTGTGTTGATATTCAATTCCTTGAGACTGTAAGAAATTTTTTATGGGAAAAAATTCAGAACCATTATCAACTCGGATGATTTTAATCATATCATGAAATTGAGTTTGAGCAAATGTAATGAATGATTGTAAAAGCTTATGAGTCTCAGATTTATGTTGCATAAGAAATACTCATGTGCATCTTGTAAAATCATCTACAATAGTAAGAAAGAAACGAGCTCCTATGTGTGCAGGAACTTTATGTGGCCCCCAAAAATCACAGTGTAATAATTCAAATGAAGCACAAGTTGATATAAAACTTGAAGGAAATGGAAGTCTAGTTTGTTTAGCTATAGAACAAACACTACAATTATTGTTAAAAGTAATATTATGAGAGGACAACAACAGGGAACTTAAGGCGGGATGGTGAAGGATGTCCAAGACGCATGTGCCATAGATCAGAGGGTTGAGAAACTTGATGAGAGATTGGTGTTTGATGGAGAGGTGACATGTAATAAAGACCACCATGTTGTTTACCCGAGCAAATCATCTTCCCCGTAGCCAAGTCCTGCAAGATACAAAAGTTAGGAAACAAAATGGCACAACAATTTAGGGAAGAAGTCACTTTGCTGACAGACATCAAATTTAATCGAAAAGAAGGAACACATAGAACATTGTTTAAGGTGATGTTTGGGTTGAAATTTACATTGCCCGTGGAAGTTTTTGATGATGATGACCCAGTAGGTATATTAATATGGGGTATTGTTGATGATTCAATTTTTGTGAAATGTTTAGAATGAAAAATGATGTGGTCAATGGCCCCACTATCCAAGATTTAGGAGTTTGTGAATACATAATTAATTGAGGCATTAGAAAAAGGATACAGACTTACAGTGTTTGTATAAGCATCGTGATTACCAGTTGTGTTCATCATTGACAATGCCCGAGCAATTTGTTGAAGCTGCTCTTTGGAACCTCATGTGAGGGATTAGATAATGATGCATTATTGTCTTGTATAATGTCACCACGAGAAGAATTCGCTGCATTAATTGTAGGATGGGAATTTGATCCACTTCCTCGATGTTGACGCTGATTTTGTTTGTTTCCTTGAGTTCCAGTATTGTTAGAATTTCATGTGCCATTTTTGAACCTACATCTATCTTCTGTATGTCCCTTTCTACCACAAAATTTGCAGTGAAGTTTCAGAGTTCTGCAATTGTCAATTGTGTGGCCTTCTCTATTGCAATGATCACAGTGCTTATCTTTGTTTTTATCGGAGACATTACTTGGGCCACTTTGGACTACAGTAGCAATGGAGAAATTCTCTGTTGATTCTGACATCATTTGTCGCTGAGTTTCCTCTTGAATCACAAGGGAGTATGCTTGACGAACATTGCGAAGAGGTGACATCATAAGAATATTGATATGAACAACGTTATAGGTGTCATTGAGTCCCATGAGAAATTGCATCAGTTGGTCTTCTTCCTTCTGTTTGTTATGCCCCTTCATTTGATTGCAAGTGAGAAGAGTCTGATATGTCTCTAACTCATCCCAAAGACTTTTGAGTTTAGTATAATATGCAGAGACTGTCATTGTACCTTATGATAGAAAGGCCAATGATTTTTGGATTTGATATATTGATGTTGCATTTTTTTTGTGAAAACTGATCTTTGAAATCTTCTCATACCTGATACGTTGTTTTGGCATGAATGGCCCTTTGAGCAAGGTCAGGCTCCACTGAATGGGTAAGCCATGACAAAAATATGCTATTGCACTGACTCCATAAAGCATACTCTGTCGATTGTTCCATTTCTGAAGGCGGCTGGGTTGACCTGTTGATAAAACCAATCTTGTTTTTTGCTGTGAGGACATGAATCATTGACCTGCTCCATAAAGGATGGTTGGCTTCGTTCAATTTGATGGGTGCAAGCATGTGGATGGGATAATCAGAATGATGAATGAAGTATGGGCTTAATGAATTGACATTGAGACTGCGGCTGGAGTTTGAGGCTTTGAAATGAGATTTGTCTGCGAGTGTCTGAGGCTCTGTCGTCATCGTTGAAGAGATTGAGTGGCAGATCAACCTGGCTCTGATACCAACGCAAAAAGGAGATAAAAAGTGATAGACCTTTTAGAAGAATGTGTCAAAGGTAGGCTTTTTAATAATATTTCATGTACAGAGCATGTTTCTTATATACAAAGAGTAAAATCAATTATTCTGAATTTTAATACTGAAATACTGTGATCCACAATCAGTGGAAAGTTGACTAAAGCCTATAAGGAAAATACATATTAATTACAAATATAATTTTAATAATTACAAAGATAATTCTCAACACAATTAACATTGATAAATTCATATGGAATAGATCCTTGTATAACTTGGCAAAGACATGGACAGCAGAGAAATGGAAGGATAAAAAGAACAGTGCGGAGATTGATTGGTTCTCAATCAAATCTCCAAGTGAGAGATTGTTGGCTTTTATTTGTCCCACATCGAAAGTGGGTGGGATGAGAAGCCAATTGACCTCCCCTTAATGTTCTCATCACCCCAAAATCTCTTTCCCCTCATTGTGTATTAATTTTTGATATGAATTGTGAAATCTTTCTTAGTAATCTTTGTTTCATATATAGCGGAAAAATTCTTGCCCATTATTTTTTTCCTTATTTATTAAAAAAAATTTCACGTTAAATTTTGTGTGTCCTTTTTTATTTCAATTTCTTGTATTGATGTATTTGCTCAATTTAGGTGAAGTCCATCGCCTGTGATATTTGGATTGCCGGATTTCTACCATGATTCTAACATCATCATCCATATTCGATCTCACGTCTGGGACTTGACCATCCCAAGTTTCAACATCTACATCTTTTCTTCTTCAATGATTTGGTACGTCATCAGCTCCTTGAGCTGTCCATTTTCTTACTACTAACTGTACCCATATGGGAAGATCAACCATCTAATTGCAACCCGGTGACTGGAATGGGGCTTTTCTGGTTAACATCTCCGCAGGATGACGCCAAAGCTGCAAACCTCAAAGTTGTGTGTGTGTTTTTACGGGTTTCAATCACCTCGGGAACACGATAGCATGCACTTCTTGATGGATTTGGGAATTTTTTATTTTTCTAGGATTATTTTTTATGGGAAAAGGATAATTAGGCACTATTTGGTATTTTAGGATTATTTTTTTTAGGAAAATCTTTTTTTTAGACTGAATAGAAGTTGGTAGGGGTGAGCATTATTCGGGCCGGCCCAATTACCCAACCCGGCCCGAATTAATTCGGGTAATAAAATGCTAAATTTCGGGTAATTCGGGTCGGCCCGGGTATTATCCGGATTATTTTCGGATTCGGACCAGGTAAGATGGAAAAAATTCGGGCCGGCATGATTACCCGAATTAGGTTTAAAAGAATTATAAAAATACATTTAGTTATTTTTCTTGTAGAATTAACATATTAATTATGCTTGTTAATTGAAATATTTGGTTATATTATTAGTGAATTCAACTATTTGTTGAGATATGAGAATGTAATTCAAGTATTTAGTTATTTTTTGTAATTTTTGAAAGAGAACCAAACAAAATTTCGGATAATTCGGACTTTACTGAACAAAATTTCGGGTAATTCGGGCAGGGTAAGTTCGGGTAATGAAATTTCGGGTAATTCAGATCGGATAAGATGGAAAAAATTTCGAGTAATTCGGGCCGATCTCGAATAGTAAAAATTAGACTCGAATTACCCGAATGCTCACCCCTAGAAGTTGGCATCCCTGTCCTTTCATCTACACAAATTATTCTTAGTCTTTCCAAATAATCAAAGATGATTAGGTGATCGTGTCAAATAACATGTTATGTCACAAGCACATATGAGCTGTTTCTCACGACGCACTCCTCTCTAATGTCACCCTCAAATCAATTCTACCTATCCCCTCTCTTTTCGTCACCTTTTGTAATATACCAATCACAAAGCAGTAACCATCAGTTATCGAGTCAAAGCAAAATGATTCTGTTCCGAGAACTCTCTTAATCTTATCTTTTTATCTTAAAGAGTGTGTTAATCATCATCTAATCACCTCCTTTCCTCTTTTATCTTTAGCTTGTTTAAGTAATTTAATAACAAAATAGGAATTAATATTTGTATTAAGATAAGAACGTACACTTTGTGACTGACTTGAAACATGACAGGGAACTGAAACATAACCACAGCACACAGATCTTCGATGCTTGTTTAATCATTTAGTACGAGAATTTTCAGTGGAAGATGATGCTTCACTGGAGTTTAAGACCCTTTAACCTGCATGCACAATGAACAAAAACAACTATGATCTAAGGGTTTTAAATTAGGGATATTGCATATCGAAAAGTTTTAAATTAGGGATTCCGGAGATATCGTGTATACCTTTGATCTTCATCAATGCATGGGAGTGTTTCTGGTAGGTTTTTTGTAGTTGGGCAACGGAATTTGGCCAGCTTCAATCTGCTTCACATCTTCAACAAGCATTTCGTAATGCGCCTTTACTTCATCCACAGTTTTGCCTCCGACGGCCCGAGCTAATTTGTTCCACCGGTCAGGAGTGTTCTCGCCATACATGACCAAAGCATTCTCGAACAACTTGTTTTGTTTTGGGGTCCAAGTCGAGCTCGAGGCCATAGCAGAATCTTAACACAAAGAAGAGAAGCTAATTACACTATAGAAGAAGATGGTATGAGATTTAGAGCTTGCCCTTAATGGCCTTTATATAGTAGTAGGGTATAGTGTATAAAGGAAGGTGGGGACTAAACAAACAGCAAAAGTACTCATATTGATTATTTAATGTTTTAGCTTCCATGTTTGTTTTTATTTAACTTTAGTAAAAATCTTTTGGAATATCAGAGGATGTATAACGTGACATACATATAATTTATTAACTTAACATATGCAATAATCACGTGAAATTTGCAGATTATATCTAATTACTCGTGATTAAAGATGTCGTTGCATGTGATATGAAATATTAACTAAAGGGGTAAAAGAGATAGACAAATCTTAAAGTTTAATTTTTTAATAAAAAATCCTCTATAAAAATCGTCAATTTAAAACTTTGATTGAAAAATCAGGATACTTTGATTAAAAAATAACATCAAAATCAATGTGATATAAATATCATATTTATATCAATCATGTAAGTCTATCAGAAATAGTCTTTCTATTAGGTAGGGATAATATTGTGTATTATCGGATCTCTCCAGACTCCAGGCTTCAACGGACTTCAACTAGATGTTGATGTTGATACAAAATATTTGTATCAATCATGTAAGTCTATCAGAAATAGTCTATCTATTAGGTGCTATCGGACCTTTCCAAATTTCGGGTGTCAGTAAGACTTCAACTAGGTGTTGATGATGATGATTTGTATCAATTAATTTATACTTACATGACAATTTAACTTAATTCTTAAATTTGAATTTAATTAATTAAATTCGATTCAAACTAATAATTTATTAGAATCAAAGTTAAAAAGTCTTTTCGAGAATTTTAAACATTAAAAAGTTTTTCTAAAGTACTTTATTAAATTACAACATAGGTATATATTTTTTTACCCTATACTAATTAAATTGTAATTGTTTAGAAGCTTTATATACAAATTTCTTAATAATTCAGCTTCATAACTAAGGAAAAATAATGTTTATATTTTACAAATCAGATGGAAAGCTAAAGTGATAAAATAAAAATTTAAGATTTAAAAGGTTTTTAACTAGTATTAGACGGTCATTAAGTTGAATAGAGATTAAATAAATTAAAAAAATTGAAATATTATTGAAAAAGATTGTCCTTATCTACTGAATAATTTGAAATTTAATTGAAAAAAGAGATCGTTAAAGAAAATTAATTGATTTATTTTTATGTATAAGAAATTATTAATTTATAAAAATTAACTAATTAATTAATAAATCGATGAGCTTTTAATAATAAAAATTATTTAAAAAATCGAAAAAAAAATTAGACTCGACCCCTTTGAGTTTTTTAATTATTGTTTTATATAAGCGGATCACCATTTGTATTATTAAATCTCATGAAGCTGAAACTATAACACGTGCCCTGACTTTTATGTTCCATAAAGCTTTTCATTTCATGCAAAAACCCATCAAGAGCGTGACCTGGATGTAAGCTCCAATCATGGGTGGTGCCTGAAACATCCGTAACTGCACTAAGAAGCACGGTAAAAAACAATAGTAGTTCATTTTGAGAGTCATTTCGAGCTGTGTAAAAACAGAAAAGCACTTCGAACGTTTTAGGCTGTGTTTTCAAAATCGGATCGGACCGGCTGGTTCGACCTGTTTGACCGGTGACCGATCGGCTATCCGGTTCGGTTCAACTTAAAAAACCGGTCATAAATTAAACCAGTGTGAATTGACCGGTCGGTTAGACCGGTCCGGTCCGACCACTGGTTCAATTTATTTTTTTATTTTTTTAATATTTGTAATATTATATATAATTAAATATAATTATTGCATAATTATTACGTCATACCGGTTTGACCGGTGGTTGAACCAGTCGAACCGATAACCAATAAGGCCACCAGTTCAATGACCGATCCGGATTTCAGAACACTGATTTTAGGCGTTTTATTTGCTTCTTGTCCAAACTTTAGGTTGGGAATATTATGGTATTTTATTCTATCCTATGAATCTTAGCCATTTATTTATGTGGGCAAATTTATTTATGCGAAACTTACGTAAAACTGACATAAATAAATGGCTGAGATTTATAGAACAGAATAAGACACCATAATAATAAACAGAAAATCCGAACTCCAAACTTTATGAATGATATAAAAGCAGCTTCACACTTGTTGCATTCTTGACAACGTTCCAAAACATGTGCAGCTGTCTAGTACATTTGATGTGGATGTTTTATGTATAGGCCTATAGGGTAGAAGACTTAAATTTTTCAGGTAATTTAATAAATTTTATAAAAAAAATTAATCCTTAGAATTCTTAAAAATAAATCTCATTTTTTAGTTTTTTAGAAAAACCCTTTTTTTATAATTTGGTTAAAAATTTAACAACGAAACGTATACGAAATAAATATCAAACTTGATATCAATAGTATGATAACTCAACTCAATTCTTAAACCTAAATTAAACTAATTAAATTTGACTTAAGTTTAATTCAAATTTAACATTATTTAATTGACTAAAATTTTAAAAAAAAAGAGTTTTTTAATGAAAAATTAGATTAAATGTTTCCAAAACTTTTAAGTTTTAAATTTTAAATAATTATTTTTTGAAACTAGAGAAGATAAATATCTTTTAACCTTTATGTATAATTTGGTAAGTTTCTAGATTCTCTGAACTAAGAACATAACTCGGTCTCTATGCATTACATATATAGTAACCACGTTGATGATTTTGTCTAATATGAGAAATGGTCAAGTCAGGATAGTTTCTTGGAAATACTGCAATAGGAGTGATGCAGACATCTTCTTTATATGAACCACAAAGATACGAACAACACGGAGTCATCGTTATCATCGTTATCATATTCTAAAGTTTTACTAAGTTTCGAAAAGATTTGATAGCACGCAGTTTTATTTTTATAATATTAAAAAGCTATTTTTAATTATAATTGTTATTTTTTAAATGTACATCAGGTAAATCTATGAATTGATATAATAATTTACAATTCACATTAATTAAATACTTTTCAGGTAAATCTGTAAATTGATATAATAGTCTACAAATTATATCAATTAAATACTTTTCACTAAATAAATCTTATACGATAAATTTGATCAAAAAAAACGTAAATAAAATAATTCGGGCATAAAATTTTTTAACCTCGTACCTCCCATTTTACTAACTCAGCTATACTTTAAAACAGCAAACACATTTTTGCTATGCCTTCCCAAAAGTAACTTAAGTTCCTACATGATTAGACAATATGACGTATAGAAAGACTTTATGTGATTCTCATTCTCGTGTGATTGATTAAAATTTTAAAAGTTATTTATTTTTTTTAAATTCTTGCTCTTATATTTTTATTAAAAAGAAAGAATTATTAAAAAAAATAGAACGAATCCAAGTAAATTCATATACAACTAAGACATTATATCCCAACTTAAAATTTTAAAATATTATATTATAAATCATATCTTTATATATAACTCATTTTATCCGTATATGTGTTACGTGTGTCAAGTGTGTTTTGTCATTAAAATTTAATAAAAGTTTAAGAAATAAAATTTAAAAAAATTAAAAATATGAAATATTTTCTGAAAATTTTAAAAATTAAATTACTTTTTTAAAATTAATTAAACCATATGGAGTCATGTGTCCTTTAGACCTCTGTCTAAATCATAATACAAGTCTTGAAAGAGTCTTCAAAAGAAAGGAAAGAATCAGAAAGGGGTCATTCAATGGATTATGTTACAGCTGCATGATAGTGCCCTTTGAAACTATGTGTGAGTAAGTTTCACTTTATGTCTTACAACAATACCTAGTTTTCAGTTTTTATTTTCAATTTTTGTTTTTTGTTTTTTTAAGTAAAAATAAAATTTTATTTAGTTGTTAATGTTAATGACTTAATGTAGTTATATTTTTATCGCTGATAATAATAACATATTATATAAAACTTAAAAATAAATTTTTTAATTAAATAAAGTTATTTAATCTCTTATATAATATTTACTAACAAATTATTAATAAATTATGTTATTTTAATAAATTAAATAATTTAAAAATAAAAATTTTTGTTTATAAATTAATATTTATTTGAAATATATTTTAAATTATTAAATCAAATTTTATTTGAATATTTATATATTTTAAATTTAATTATATTTATTAAAATTTAATTACATATAATTTAATTATAAAATTAAATTATTAATAATTTTATTGATAATTATTTTTAATTTACTAAATATATAATGTTGAATTAAATTATTAATAATTTTTATTAAAAAATTAAAAATTAAATAATATATATTTAAATGATAGTAAATCAGAATATGAAAAAAATACAGAAACAGAAATCAAATATCACTTTTTATGATTTTCATAACTTTTGAAATCCGAAAGAAACTCAAATAAAAAACAGAAACTAAAAATTCAAACAAATTTTTTTACTAAATTTTAAAAAAATCAAAAATAAAAATAGAAACAAACACCCTTAAGTTTTTATAAGAAAAGAAGATAATTATGAAATAACAAAAAAAGTTATATTTACATAAGTAAAAGTTAATTTTTCTTATAATTTAAGAAATTTTAGAAAAATTATAAACATTTTCTATTTTATCATTAGATCAATCCTTTTGTAATGTTGCTGATAGGAAAAGGCTCGTAGAATCTGGGTGTATGGGGCAAGCCTGTCGGCTTGGGTTAGATTTTTAGCCTTTCTTTGTCCTCTATGATTTTGTTTTTTTTCAAAAAAAAGAAATTTTAGAAAATTATTTTAATTTTTGACAATTTTAAAAAATATTTTCTCTTATATTTGGAATAAAAAATAATGATAAAAACAATAAACTATCATTATGAGAAGTCTTGTTTTTAGGCATTGCTCCAAGGCATTTTGGGCTTTGAGGGTGGGCTCTTTGTAGGCCAGTGAGTTGCTCACCTCTCCCTTAGCGAGTCGCTGAATACCTGATTCAATCCTCCAGCGATGATCGGACCTACGACTAGGGACCTTTGAAATTAGGGATTCAACTTTTTTGCTCCGAGGCATTGCAGTTCTAACATTGTAACCACACATGCAAGGGGATTTTCCAGGAACTTGGATCTTTTCACAGAAAAGCAAGCTAGCTGATTCCTGACACGTAGAGTCTGCCATGTGGAGGAGAGTTCATCAGTCATAGATACATATCTGAAGGAACAAAAGATGATGTGGTTGACCTCATTGAAAATAACTTTTCCAGGGAAGTATGGAGTGAAAAAAAAAAATTTTCTGGGTATTCTTGAAATGTTAAGAATCATCAACATCCAACAGAAATTGCAGACTTTATCTCTTCTTTCCTTTTCAAAATCTTTAAGCCTATCTTCCTCTTCTTTTATCTTCCATGGTGGACCTGAACTACTGCAAGTTGGAGAGGAGCTTGGTGGTAAGATCAGAGACCAAACACTGTATATGTTCCATCAGTCAGACTATATTCGATGTGAGTTTGGAATCGTTGACAGGTGCTTTAATTTTAATGGAGAGAAAGGAACTCGTGAAGAAGACTACTTAGGTAAGAGATAAAGAAATTCCATGTAATCTAGAATTTTAAAATAATAATAATAAAATATGTGTTGAAGTTAAGTTCAATTTAAATTAATATTTTATTATAATTATTTTAAATTATTAATTTAAGTTAAATTTAATTAATTATAGTTAGATTTAAGAGTTAAGTTAATATACTTGATTAGTTTATCTGTAATTTTTATATTTTTTTTCTTATTTTTTAATTAAAATAAAAAAGATGTTTTTTAAAAAATTGAAAATTATAAGAATTTATTAAAATAAGTATAATTTGATCTAACATATTCTCTCTTTTTTTTTTGTTGCTACGAGATGTTTTAGGAGGGTCTCAATTATAGAAAGGTACCTTTAAGCCATCTACACTCAGACTAATCCTCGCTCGAGCTGGGTAAGTCCTTTATGGGAGGCAAAACTCTGACCTCAAGTTTTAAACAGTTAGATACATGAGGGAGGTTTGAACCCACAACTTTACTTAAGTCAAAAAAGCCCCTTATCAACTCACCTGTGTCTTAGGGTTAACATATTCTTACTCAGTCCAGGTTTAGTGGATTTCCTGTACAGACAAAAGACTTCCAAGTTCTTTATCCTTGTTTCTTTATCGATTTCCACACAGAATGTGCATTATATGATTAAGTTTCGGTTTGCAATCTGCGATTTAAAATCTTTGAATCGCAGCATTTCTGCTGAAAAAGCCTTTGTGTTTATGAAATTGAATGTGTTTTGATTGATTCATGAAGCTACAGAATTTGCCTGACTTTTTCTGAAATATCTCTGCTTGAAAATGACTGGGTGACACTGAAGAGGGTGCTCTAATGTGATAAACACTTGGAGATAAATCAAGCTACATATGATTGGATTCCTTATCATCCATCTTGTTTCTTATAAAAAGTGATTCTTCTACACCTGCAATTTTCTTTTTTTGTGCACATTCAACATCAATGTACATGTACGTATCATGGTTTCATTTGATTCCTTTGGTCCCTCTTACAAGTTGGCAATGGGATCTCTCCAGGTTTCTGGGTAGGTGTTTTGGTGTCAGAGGAGCTTGCAGAGTGGTGAATTGTTTTGGAAACCTACTACCTTGGACAGCTACTTTTTCCTGATTAAAAAGAAACCAGAATATACAAGGTTGACAGAAGCTGAGAATGAAAATATTCACTCCTGATAAGGGGATATGTAGGATCCAGATGATGATGGGTATATGCAATTCCTTGCAGGCTGATGGTAACCTGTAAGTGGCGAAGCCAAGAATTTGTTTTAAGGGGGGCATATTTTTTTTTATCCAATCCACCATGGGCAACAATATTCTTTTAGGTGGGCAACCTCTATATGCATATATATCTTCTTTAATAAAAATTTTTTTTGAGGGAATTTGAGGGTGGGCAAATGTAGCAGTGGCTTCGCCACTGCCTGTAATCCGGTTTGAAGTCCGAACATAACATATTTTGGCCTAAAAATTGCACATCAATTTTACAACTTTTAGGCCAAAATGTGTTATGTGCGTTCCGATCTACGATAATAAGCTTATGAACGTAGTCTTATTTCACTGTCGAGAAACGAAAGAAGGCTTCCATCGACGAGTTAAACTCATATCTATGAACTATATCAGAATCATTCTCAACAAGTCCATAATAAGTAATCCCATTTTTTTCATCGGGTTCGGGTAGAAATCAAAAGTCTTGAGCAACCAATCCGACATAACAACTCAAAAGATAAAGAAGTATCGAGATTTTACTCTTTCTAATCCGTCTAAAGAAGATACTAATTGGAGAAAAAATGGAATTTTCACAACAACAACAAACCCCTCTGATATCATTTGACAACCTTTGGAGCATACGACTATTCTTTCGTTACTGGAGGCGTTAATTTACCAACTAAAATACCACCCGTCCCTACTCAAGATTCTAGCATCACAATTTTATTTTTGTCTAAATTCCGAAATAAATGAGCTTCTAGATCGAGTCTTACTTAAAATTAAGAATAAAATAATAAGTTTGGGTCACGTTAAAATTTTTTATTCTAAATCTCAATTAAATTGAGTTTTTATCTGTTGACTTCAACCCGATCCAGAAAAATGATGAACATGTGTAGCTTGCTAGGGATTAACTTGAAATGGGAATTGGGTGTGCAATAAAGTTATGGAGCTTGCCAGGTTGTATGAGATGGAGATTGAGGATTCAGTTTCGATGGGAACATTCAGTAGGGCTGCAACATATCCGAGATATGGTTCGGATATGGATTCTCTGTTCCTTTATATGATGGTTTTGTCATTGTCGTTTCATTATATGTCTGGATTCAAACTTGTGACATCATCACTTTCTTTGTTTTCAGGGGAATCTGAAATTTTGTTTAAGGATTCAAAAAAATTATTAATTTTTTAAATTCTCAAAAATAATTCTTATGATATTCATTTTTGTTAAAAAAACTATTTATAAACTTTTGTTTAAAAGCAACAGTGAAAATCTTAATTTAACTCTTCAGACTTAATTCAAATAAATTAAACTACGATTCAAACTATTACAATAACAACACTCGGTAAAAATCCCACTGAGGCACAAAGTTTAGGAAGCTCTAGTCATACGAAGTCTTATTTAAAGTTATGAATATCGTACCGAATTTGATATCGAATTGAGTTCTGGTACGATACTGTTCCGGTATCAGTTAATACCGGGTATCGTTTCGAGTAATTTTTAAAATATATATGAAATAGTCCCTGAATTTTTTTAAAATTACAAAATAGTTCATTGTCATATTATACAGTTGTACTGTATATTTTTAACCTTGTCTCCAAAAATCATAATAATAAATAATAATCACAATTTTAATTTAATT
>JAOSBM010000006.1:2134213-2146251 GCA_027568955.1 Erythroxylum tenue
TAACCTTGTTTACAGGTTCGGTTCATGCGGTTCAGGTCCGATTTACAGGTTCGCGGGTTTTTTTGAACACCCCTAGTTGCCAGCTCTCTTGGCACACCTTAACACTAATTACTTGACTCACTCTCTCAATTTATTATTGATGTCTCCTATTGATCTTCTTTGATGTGTTGGTTGCTACCTATTTTTGTTGTTTTTCCATGTTCTTATATAACACATTAGGGTTCTATGGTTGTGTCTAGGGTTTCCCCACTTATTTCAATTCTAAATATAGCCTTGAACCCTAAGAATATGAAAAAAATTTATGCTTGTCACAATCGTGCCTCCCATTATTAAATCCTCTCTATCATGATCATGCTCCCTATCACAATCGTGGTATAGAGCCATACAATCCATGCAACGCCTGTCATGATCGTGCTACTTGTGCACGATTGTGACATCCTTCATGCTTCCTACATAGTCTTCATATTTCCTAATTCCAAACACTCGCAAACATATAAATTTCCTCTTTAAACATAAAATTAAGATTAACTTCATTTACTTCATTCTCTAAAACAAACAAACACTTAGAATACATACAAATTCTAACAATAACATAATTCTAAGCCTATACATATGATAATCGTCTAAGAAAAATTTAAAATCACTCTTAAACACCTAGAAAAATATAGTATAATCTATGCCTATTGACAGTGCGCCGTAATACTAGTCAAAATAAAAACTATAGTAGTGGTGAATCTAGGTCGATCCCATAGAGAGTGTGTGTAAAGTTGCTGAAATAAAATTAATCGGTGCTTAGGTTTAGGTTTAGGGGGGGTTTTGGCTTTAGAAAATAAAATGAAACTAGAATAATAAAAACAAATTAAAGAAAACATGTAAAAATGATAAAAAGGGGAATTCGGTAAGACCCAGTTCTTTGGTTCAATCTCGACCTACACCCTAATTACACATATTTCATTGATTTGTTATTCTCAAACTTCTCCTAGCAACTATTAATCATAGGTTAATAATTAACCTGAATTTTTCCTTAGGTAGTGTTTAATCAAGATACGATCGTTAATTAAACCTAACCACCGAATAACCTAGCATACGATCTCTAGATTTAATTAGGCAGTAAAATTACGAATTAGAAAAACCAATTAATCAAGGCAACAACTACATACAATGTGTCATCTAACCTAGCTTATGTTATCCCTAATGATTACGAATCATTAGTCGCTACACATGAATTTCAACATAACAATTACGGATTATATCGAAATTCTAGCAATGGGTTTGCAAATAAACGATTAAATGAATGCATTACAATCATCCTTTCATACACAAATAATTGAACAATAATGAAAGTACAATTATCCATACACAAAACCCAAATCAATTAACATAGGATAACACAATCAATTTCTAATGAGAGAAAGAAAAAACAAAAACAAAGAAATACACTTAACCCAAATCGTCGGTGTCGATTTCACCTCCGAATCGAGGTCGGGATGCTAGCCCTTCATGGGTCTCTCCCAAGAAAATGCTTAAGCCCCATGAAAATTGTCCCAGCCGAAGACCCTTCTCGGCTCTCTACTGTGCCTACTATTCTATTCTCTCTCGGTAGCTCTTCGCTACTGTTCTCTGATTTGACAATTTTATAAGTTGGTCCATCTACAATACATGTCTCACTTCTAAGAAAAATTGTTCCTTCCCTCTATTTGCTATGTGTTGTCATTTCTGCTTGTTATTTGCTAATCCTTGTTTGGTTCAACGTTCTCCTGGCGTTGCCATTTTGCTCATTCATCTGCTGTCGTTTTGCGCTGTTGGCTATCCAGCTACTGCAACGTTTTACTCTTGTCCATTTACGTTTTGGTTGATCTAGTTACCATTTATTGCAGTGTTACTTCACTATTTTAAGTCCAACGTTGTATACAAAACCAAGTTACTTTCTTCTTCTGCAATTGTTTTATTATTGAACCATAATATTCACATAGTTGCATGGGTGTGAGATGCAATCTTTAATTTATCTTTTTTGTCTTTTCATTTTTCTTGCTCCATGAAGGCAAGTGAAAATTAATCTTCAAAAAATGGCCCAAATATTAGGCTTTCGACTCACTTTAACTTTTTTGCTTTTGAATTGTGTATAAAATCACAAACGAGTCAAAGTGAGTATCTTAAGTAATTTTATGTCATTAATCGCTAAGTTTTATGAAATAATAAAACAATCAATTAAGCACATGTCACCTATCATATTTCTCCATCAATCTAATTAAATATATAAAAAAACTTAAAAGTTTGCAAAAAAGTAATCAAAACTTGTTAAGAAATTTAATATGGACATTAAACAAAAAGTCAAGCCCCGATGGGAATAAACTATTAACTTTCACATAAAAGGTATCTTAAATCTCTTTTATGATGTCAACATGTCACTCAGATCTTATAGATATTAATGAATTTTAATAGAATGACTTCTCATATAAAAGGTATCTTAAATCACTCTTATGTACTTGAAAAATGTCTAAATGTTACTCAAATCTTATAGATATTATTGTATTTTAATATAACGACTTCTCTTTCCCTTAAAATATCTCTCCATTTGACGTTGATTCTATGATGTTTGATTGACCTAAAGAATAATAGTCAATATTAAATAATCATAAGAGCACGGTGTAGCTATAGCTAGTACTGACAAGTACGGGTATATCCTAATCACTGCCTAAGAATTGACTTTAGATTTTTAATGGAAAGAAATTAAAACTAAAACTAAAACAAATAAAATAAAATAGGATGCAATAGTGAACACAGAGATGGTGGAATTCATTTTGAAAACTATCGCCATTAGAAATTAGTATCTAGGCTCGAATGTGCGTAAAACCTTAACAGATTGATCTCAAGTTTGTGTGGATTACTCAGTTTCATGTTGCAAACCACCCTCTAGTAGTATTTATTGAATCAGCAACACTCGCGATAAGTAGAACAAGCCACTCCAAATCGAGGGTTGGGCAAGCTAGGCGATGCTTCTTCAAGTACTTATTGTTCTCGAGATCTGGTCACTCTCAAGTCGTTTGTAGCTACCATATCTGTTAGATCTGGTTGATATGCTCACAATATCAGACCCTCTCTTACCTCCTCTCTCCACGTAAGTTTGCTTTCTTAGTTTGGGTAAGAGATTGGTGTGTTTTGATTTCAATTCTTAGATATATGCTTCTTTGATGAGGTTGTTCTCTTATGAAGATCTGATTGACTTCTAGATCTGTCATCTGTTGCATGCTGCTTTGATTTGTTCTAGTTTTCCTTTCATATCGGTTATGTTCTCCTATTGTGAGTCGTTCTTAGCCTCTTAAGATGGCTCGATTTTTCTTTTCTTAATTTTATGGTGGCTCCTTTTCTGTTTAGATCTTTTTAAGTTGGTGGGGTGCTTGCATATTTTGTGACTCTGACTACCTACCTTGCTCTCTGGTGGTGAGAACTTATGGTAGTGAGAACTTAGTCCATTTGAAGTTCCTGTTCTAGGATCTGGACTTCATTTGCATACTACTATTATTTATTGCATGAGAAAGTTCAAGTTATGGGCTTGGAGAAATAGAGAAACTTCATTGGAATTTAGATGTCGTCTGGCGCACAGCCTTTCATTTTGAAAGCTAGTTACAAAATGTTGTGCCTTGTCTCTGTTGACAATTGTGCATGTCTAGGACTCTCTGTTCTGTCAGGAGCTCTGTCGGTATTTTCTATCTCATGTGCTCATAATGTTTCTTATTGCTGTATAGTGGTGGATGCTATGATCATGAACTCTTGTGTCGATCTAGATTTTACATTGTTAAACATTTGTCGAAATTTTATGCTTAAGATACTGCTTTCTTTATCACGATACATTGCTTCTGTGTGTGTATTTCGCGACAGAATCGTGGAAAGATTGAAACTGTAAGCTTGATTCTTTGCTTTTTATATCATGATTCGCTGCTTATTTTTGTGCTTGGGACAGTTTGTTCACTAGGATTGAAACTTGCTTTTGTTTCATTGTTTTCTTTTCTTCTTGATCTATTGCGTATGATTTGGTTGTGTACTCCTCTTTGTGATTCAAGTGGTTAGGTCTTTCTTTCTCCTTCTTGTTTGTTAGAAACACTAATGATTCTTCTTTTAACATTGATGCGACTTGATTATCAGTTTGTTTTTGTTTAATGGTTCAGTTGGATCTGCAATTTTCTATTCTAGGGTTATCTTTCATTTCATATTTTGTTTTTCCGATTATTGGTTTGTTCTTGTGAATTCAAGTGTTCATACGGTTTGGATCTGGCCAACCAGCAGGTATGTCCATTTTTGTCTTGTAGTGCGCTTCTAGTTACTATTTTTTTAGTGCCAGTTCTTTAATTATTGCTTATGTTATTTTGCATCATTTTTTTCACATGTCACGTCTGTATGTGGGTTACTTGGAAAACAACCTCTCTACTTTGTAGGGGTAAGACTGCGTACTACGACCTCCCCAGACCCCGCCTCACTGTGGGATTTCAGAATGGGTGTGATGATGATGATGATGATGTTTGTTGGTGTATTGGACCGTGGAGACTCTTATGGTATGCTAGTAGCTGATCTTGAGTCTACTAAAAACTAATCCTAAGGTCTCTAACTGAATTACTCAAGTCAAATCTTATAGGATTGCATTACGATTTTTGAGTCCCTCTATTTGGTTTGACTCTAATTTAGAAGATTTATGTCATCCTTTCTCTAGGGTTGCTATCAACTCCTTTTACTTATGATAGATCTATTAACACTAGGATTTCTCAATCCTTAAGTATGAAATCAAATTATCAATAAAACATGTAATTAGATCAGAATAATCAATAAATCCAATTGTATTAATAAAGGAATTAAATCATATCAAAGTATTAACATAAGGTTCATCTAGCCTAAATACTAGTTGGACGTTTAGTTACATATTATCAAACACAAAATCAAACATAAACTGAAAGAAAAAAATATTGAAAACAATGGGTTCATAATTCTATATCTTCGTGATTGTCTTCTATCGAATCTTCTCTCGATGTAGAGACTTGATCTTGTATTCCAATGGATCTTTCAATGAAATTTTCGTGTTTTTCCACTTCTTTGGACCAAAACCGTCCCTTCTAGACATTCTCCATGTCTAGAATCATCTCTAAAAGACTCCTATTGCTTCCTCCTTCAGTATGTCTTGAAAGCATCATTTTATCTCGAAAATTAGGGTTTTTGGGGGATGCACGATCGTGTGCACAGGTGTACATATGATTATGCATAATCATAATTGGCTGGATTTAGCGAAAATGCAGGGCCATATACTCTAATATCTTCATATTTAGGTTACAACGTCTTCATATAAGTTGCATCTCTACTTCTTAGCATTGTATCTCTACTTTTTACCATTCCAACGAATCCTTATTTGCTTAAACAAAACTTTGTAGCTAAAGTTATGGGCCAAAAATCATGGGAAGGCCAGACCTAGCCGAGACAGACTTTGTATCTCCTTCTCAACATTTTTAGCTCCTTAAAACATCACTTTTGGGCCTCGATTTCTACATATAAATTATGGAACAAGACGTTGGATTGAATTTCAGCTTTTGAATCACCTAATCTGGATCTAATAAGCCTCAGATATGTCTATGTAAAGCTCTAGTGGTCAAGTTGCCAATTCTTTTGTTCATCAAATCTTCTCTTGATGCGATGTTTTTGTCCAAATTCTTCTCCTTTAAGTCCATCAAGGCAATTATCACCTACGAAAGCACTTGGAGAAAATTAAGTACCAAATATAAGATAAAAGTATAAAATACCAATCAAAATACATCAAATATGGGTGTCAAAATATAGTCAAATATCTATCTATCAGACATTCCCACACTTAAGCTTTTGCTTGTCCTTAAGCAAACCTTAATCAAAATTATAAATTTTATAACATCAACCCATCATCAATCTCAACCTGTCCATTCATACTGTACATCATCATTTCCTATCGAACCGAATTAACATGCAATCAGAATGAAGTTATCAAAAAAATAACTTCCTAAATAATGTTAATATTAATCACATCAACAATCACATAGAAATCAAAACCATATATCTTTACACCCTCACCAAGAATTCACTCATTACACGCAAATGTTTAGGGTGAAAAGTGTCAAAACTCTTAATCAATGCATAGTAGAACTCTTACCATAGGCTTGAATAAAATCACATCTCCACTACTTATGTACAGACTAAAAACATCAATATAAAGGCTGTAATAAGGCTTAGGTAAGGAATGATTGGGATAAAAAAGGGTTAAATTGAAGGAAATTTACTATGCAATATAATTCAAGACTTGTTTACAAATATACATAGGTCCTTTCGTTGCAAAATTAATGGTACTACATACCTTTTCTTAAAATATTTTTAATTTTTTTCTTTTCTGAAAAATACGACCTTGTGGTAGTTCGAGGATCAGTGAACACGTACCTTCAAACTAGTTTGACAATGGCGTCAAATTCATTTGACGAGGGTGGTTTGTTAGACCCTTAACATATGAAGGCATTTCACAACTAGTTGGAAACGAACCTTGGGTGGAAGGTTATCTAGATCACACAAATGCGGTGGCATGCTAAAGCTCCAAGGTGACTTAGCGGGTTAGATCAAACATGGTGAGAGTTTTGGTAGAGTTTTGGTTCTTATACAAGCTGACATGGCTAAGGCTAAGTTCTTGATGGACTAAGGACTTAGTATATGCTCAAATGGACAGACCGTGGCTAATGGACTTGACATAGGTAAGCATTGGATCGGACTAGTGTACTATGACTAACTTTGGCTTGAATGATTCATTATCAACGAATAGAGATCATGAGGAAATCTTGGATGATGTGGCGGATAAGATCACGGAGGATAAACATTAGCTCTAAAGGATAAAGACCACGTGGGAGGATCATTAGAAGATAGTGGACATCTTTGTGGATAAGGATAGATCATGTGTAATCTTTTATCTTGTTAGTTGGGATGTAAATATACCTTATCAGATAGAGTCCTATTTAGATGGGGACATTATCTTATTGGATAATGATGTAATATGATAGGATACGATGTGATCTTGGGTAGTAGAGTTTGGTTAGGATTCTAACTTGGCCCTCAAGCCTAAATGCCTACATATAGCTCATTTGAGCCTTTCTCCTCATACATATAGAGACACATAGAGATTGAGAGAGCATCCTTTATAGATTTTTAGGGAAGTAATAAAGGTTGGCAGATTGTTGTATCTCTTTCTTACTTTATTGTTGCCTTTATTATTCTATTGCTTTCGTAGTTTATTGTGAGTATGAGAGTTAAACACTGCAAAGGTCGTGAGGCGTTCAAGAACAAGATTGTTTGTCGACGATCATGTGAGAAAGCTGAGTCTTGCTTAAATGGACATAATTAAGATTACCGTGTAAAGGAGTAAGCGTGACTTATGGTATGAGTTTGGTGCTTAAGAAGACCTTTGTAACAATAAGATTGATCACTTGAAGAGTTGGAATTTAACTGGGAAACTTCTTTCTATAGGAATTTGAATTTGAATTTTTTTTAGATAGACATCTTTACATGGTAGAATTAGATTAAGATTAGATCAGTAAAACCCTATAAAAGGGAGGTTCCTCGCAAATGAGTAGTTGTTGACCCCCGAAATTTTTCTTGTTGAAGTAAGCATGATTTAAATAAATTATGAACTTTGATGGATTAATTTTTCGAGTTAAATAGTATGTTAATGTGAGTAGGATTTTAGTAGTTTGGTTAATTGAATTAAGGTAGTAAGATTGTATCAAGGGCAAAATTGGCAAATCACTTAAGGTTAAAAGGCTATAAGGTTTAAGGGAAGGGCAAAGTGGACTTTGCACATTCATTGAAGGCATAATTGGAAAGAAAAATATTGTCTCGCATTTTTAAGAAGAAAGAAACATGATTGAGAAGAGAGAAAGGAGAGAGTTCCGTGGGAGAGGAAAGAAGAAGAAGAAAAGAAGGAAGCTAGGATTTCAAGTTTCTTAGCTTTCAAGAGAGAGATCATGAAGAGTTTAAAGATCTTGAAGCTAAACAAGAAATCAAGAGAGGAAAGAGGAGCAAGAGGAAAGAAATCCCAAAGCAAGTTTATAAGCAAGGAAATCAAGGTGAGTACATGTTTATAATAGAGTAAATAAGCCACTAAATGTTTTCAAAAGCAATAGAATTAAATGATTTCATTTTGTTTTATAAATGTCGCATTATTGTTACTTGAATGATTTAAGAAATCTTCATATGCTTGGTATATGAATTTTGTGAATGAATTGTGAAATGGAAATCATTTGAAACATTTTATGCTCATGAAAAACAAGTTTCCGAAATGTGCCATTTTGGGCAATCTATTTCAAGTCATGCAATAGTGGGTTTGGTTTGATCCATTCTGTATGTCAAGTACACTTCGACTAAAGGCTTCTCCTGCCTGCCTGCTAGTGGCACGAAGCTCTTTTAAGGACTCACTCATGTTTACGACTACGCAAAACCACTATGTGGGATTGTGTTAGTTCGTTCTGTTCACGACTACACAGGACCATTATATGGGAATGTGTTAGTTCGTTCTATTTATGGACCTCCCAAACCATTCCAATGTACTTATGTGTGTACATGTGTTTGACAAGTTTGATGCATACATGATTTAAAATTGCTCATGAATTGTTTGATAAATTGAGAATTTTGAGAAATAAGTGTTTAACGATTTTTACTACAAAATTTCTATGATTACGAAAATGTACAATAGCAATGAGTTTTATAAAGGGTTTTTGCTTGCTTCTCAATTATAAACTTGTTACCCACGAGCTTTAAGCTCACCCCCCATTTCCGTCCCATCTTCAGGTGATGAGGAAGAGATCAATCAAGAGTATAAGGGCATTACTTCAAAATCTACATAATTTGGAATTTAAGTTATTTTTGTAAAATACAAGGCTTAGTCACATTTCAAGGATTATTAGTTCATGTAACTTTTTGTATTCGGAGATTTGAGACATTGATGTATTGTGACTTGAAATGCCATTAAAGATTTGTAAAAATTGTTACTTTTGATGTTGAGTTGGAATATGAAATTATGTATGGATGAGGTTGAATTAAAAGTAGGCATACTTAAGGAAGTTATTGATTTGAGATGACTATTTTGATTATGAATTGTTGTTACGTATAGATATATAAGTGAGATATTATATGAGAAAGATAGGAATTATGAATAATGAGAATTAGTTGTAAGAAATGAATTAAATGAAAAGAGATTAGAGAGTATGATGAGATAATATTGAATTGCTATGAAATGATGATGCATTAGAGGGAGTGATTTTGGGGCAACGTAAATTGAATGTAAGGTAAGAGTGTTGTAGAAACCATTGGAAATTTTAGGTTAAGGGGTTGTGATTCCAGGCATTTCGCCGCGGCGAACCTTTCCCGAGAGCAATTCTCGCGTAATCCTGGAACTTCGCCGTAAAGGGTTTCAGCAGAAGTTCCCGTCCGTTCGCTGCGGCGAACCCGCCATTTGCTTCCGAAGGATTTTTCCTTCCAAATGAAGGGTTTTCGACATTAAGACGCTCACGTTTTATGGTTCAAGGGTTGGACTCCGAAAATTGAGATTCCAATAAATTTGGTACCAAAGCGAGAGGTTGGGCTCTGAAAACGGGGTCCAACAGTAGTTCTCTTCTTACTTTTCTCTCATGATTTCATCTTTCTTCTTTTTTTGGTATTAGAGCAAAAGTCATATATGGCTAAACTCAATTATTCAAATTCAAGGGGATTTGAAACTCTAGTTGTAACTTTGTGAGGCTTTGTTCTTAACTTTTTTTTCATGTTTTAATTAAAGTATATCTTGTTTGAGTTCATATATTTGATAAATGATCAATATTGAATAATCTAACAATTTAATTTAAGATTGATTATTCTATCGCTATCCATGAATTCAATGATCTGTAATTGTCATGAAGGATTGGTACAAGTAGTAAATGAGTTATTTATGAAATTGCATATTTAACTTATGATAGACAAGAAAACTAAATTGAATAATTGCAACTATCTCAATTATTTAATTTAGGATTTAGTTTTTTTCACTAAGCTTATTGCTATCATTTATTTGATATGAAATACTATCACACTAAGTCAATTGATGGTAAGTTTTGATGGATGCTACGTTTGAACCAATTAATTTAAATTTTTTTGAGACTTATTATAGCTATCATAATACATTTTGAATTAAGTGCTTAAATTGTGACACTTATTCTTTCTAGACCAATGATCAATGTTAAAATTAGATGATCTTTCCCTTGAATTGGAGTTGCATATTTTTGAATTTATCGCTTTTATATTTAGTCAATTTATTTTGATTTCTTGTTAATTTTAGTTAATTAATTAATTAATCCAAACACCCCCCCCTCCCCCTCCCCCTCCCCCAATTTGTTTTATTATTTAAAATTAAGAAACTAGTGTTTACTATTCTAAGGATTCGACCTGGTTCCATGACTATTATAAGAAGTTTAGAGAATCAGAATTATTTTAAGGGCTTCGATAATTTGACCATTCTAGACTGCCATTAAAGGTGACTCCTATAAAGAAAAAAGGAAGGTGGGCTCAATATCTTTTCTATAATAACTATGTACAAAATGCTCATAGAAAAAGCATTAAAAAGTTATTCAAAGTTATCTTTTTAGATAAGATGGATACATAAAGTAATTAAAAAGAGTGAACTGTTGGATAATTCAAGCTCACATATCCAATTTTGGACTTTGAGTCAAATATTGTAGTTAAAAGACAGTGAGAATCCAAACTCATTAGATAACAAGGAATAGAGACAAGCTTTGTATTGGAATGACATCTGGCATCTACTAAAATCGTTGCAGAGATGACCTTTATAGTAATCTCCTGCTCTTACCACTATCAGAGGTAACTTATTAACTTACTCTGCAATCCAAGAAGATGTTTTATTATGTAGTGTTCCTTCTCTGACCTTCTTTAATAAATCCTTTTTTAAAACCTTGAGTAACCCATTACTTATATACCCTCAGTGGAAGTTAGTCGAAATTTCAAATTCCTCTCAAAAGCGAATTGTATACTTTGGTTAGTTATAAAACATAAATTATGAACAAAGGCCACTATTAATTTTGTTATGCTTCTCAATATGGACTACCACCTAAGAAATTCAAAGAACATAATCATATGGTGGAAGTTTGTCTTTTTGTAGGTCCATTGAAAGCAACTAAGGTTGTGTAATTTTGGACCTTTCCATATCTCATATCTCAATAAAATTCGTATTAGAATGTTATTATTACCTAAGAAGCACAGACACGGACACGCGACACGCGACACGACACAGACACGGGGACACACCAACTTCTAAAATTTGGCAGACACGGACACGACATATATATATATATTATAAAAATTAGAATTAAGAAAAAAATTTAGAATTCATAATATGATATATATTGATTGATGTGTTTCAAGACTTCCAACATCTTGATAGTTCATACATATTTGGTACTTTATAAGCCTCTCTAGAAAAACATGGAGCCTATATTCCATTAAGCAATTTGTCTACAATCTCCTATCTAAAAGTAGAATTAGTCATTCACATGGGTATTTACAACCAAAAAATCTAACTAAAGTATCCACCCTCTAATCACTTTACTCTCAAACATCGGCATTGCTTTCATCAGTAAAGATCATACTCTCCAACTCTGGTTCATCAAGTGAAAGATTGGCAACTTGAAGGATTCCATGATCATCATCAATTGGTGAAAACTCATCTCCTGCAATATTCCACATCATTGCTTCTCCTTGTTTGTATTGTGAAGATTTTCTAGAAAGGAGTCGCAAATTAGTATGAATGTATATTAGACTCTTAGCACGCTTAGGTTTGATCTTGTTCCTTTGAAGGGCGTGAACAAAAGAGTAAGTACTCTAATTTCTTTCACAACAAGATGAAGACGATGGTTGTCCAAGTAACTTGAGAGTAATCTTTTGAAGAATTGGAGCATGAACACCATGAACTAGCCACCAAGATTTTGCATCAAGGATACCTCTATCATTTA
>JAOSBM010000006.1:2161081-2182296 GCA_027568955.1 Erythroxylum tenue
TCAATGCATTTATCTCCTTCCTCGTTTAAGAATGTTCCCTCGTTAGGGTTTTTGTTCCAAAACCCTGGCCTCGCTCGTGTGTTTAGAGCTTCGCCTCCTTTTTCTTTGCTTCAGATAGCCGTTCGCCTGCATATTTGGGCCCTTACGTGTTTGTGTGACGATTTTTGCTTTGCAATTTTTCCTTTTGTAGAGCTAGGGTTTTACATTCATTTTTGGGAAATGTGACAATATTTTTTGTGTTATTTAGTTATTGTTAGGTTTATAGCCGATGGTTTATTTTTCAAACGGAGAAGATAAAGAAAAACTTCACCTTTAAAGTGCGTGGTGTAATCTGAGAATAATATGGTGCTTGGTTTCTTAATTTTTATTCAAATTTAATTATTTCACCAACCGAACAACACCATAGTAATGGTTGTGAGTGTATTTATTGGACGTCGTGTTCAATATTTCGTGTCCAGTATATCAGTGATGGGATTCCTACTGATGTGACATGTTTAATTAGTAGTGTAGACTCCTGGGAACTTGCTTTGTTTGAAAATTGGAATATCATTCATAATGCACTAGTTTAATTTGCTTAGTGTTTAAAATTGGTCGTTTATGCATGCAATATCACGGGAATTAATTTGGTTTTTTGTCACTGGGATGATGGACTAGTTGTCTCAGAATAATTTTTTTTGGATATGCTTTTTGCTTCTCGGTAGTGTTAGTTGTTTTGCATACTCTGTTTTTTTGTTGGGAGTTGATATGTTCACCCTCAAATTATAATTCTTGATTAATAATTTGCACAAGAGTGCAGATTATCATCGGTACTGCAGCAGCTGGAATTGTTCGTCCATCTCTCCAGTTTAAACAACCATTTAAGAAGATATCCAATACTTGTGTTGCAAATCAGTTGATTAAATGTCCATGATCGAAGGTTTTTTATTCATATATACATCTATTTTGTGCAGATGCCCTTGGATCTGACAATGCTATTCCTCTTTCACCACAGTGGCTTCTCCCAAAGTCAGGTGACAGCAAGGCTGGAGTGGGAGGTGGGGTAAGTAGCCAGAATCCTAATATTGTTTTTGGATACGCATAAAATAGTCATTTGTTATTGTTTGCCCATCTGTCTTGCATGCATGCATTTTGTTCCTTGTTCATTAATATTTGTCTACTGAGAATGCTTGGAAATTGATGGAAATTGGTTTTATGGATATTCCCATCTGTCCTTGTTGGTTTAATATTCTTTTCCATATGGTGGGGGACAATATATACACAGGAGAACCACTTCAGCTCATTTTCAGCTTATGGGAGCCGCTTAGACAGAACAAAAGCATCGGGCAATTGTGAGGAGAGTCATGATATCCAGAAGAAGAAAGATGTTTTCCGGCCTTCCTTGCTTGATATGGAAACCACTCGCCGTGATCGCTGGCGTGATGAGGAAAGAGACACTAATTCCTCTATGCGCAAAGACCGCTGGAGGGATGGAGATAAAGATCTTGGTGAGACACGACGAATGGATCGCTGGACAGAGAACTCATCTACTAGGCATCATGAAGCTCGGCGTGGTCCATCTGAACGTTGGATCGACTTGGGTAACCGGGAGACCAATCATGATCAGCGGCGTGAGAGTAAATGGAACACACGGTGGGGACCTGATGATAAGGAGAAGGAAGCTTTGCGTGAGAATAGAGTAGACTTTGGAAAAGATGGTGAAGTCTCACTTGAGAAGGGGTTGCTTCATCTTTCTGTTCATGGAAAAGAGGAAAAGGACGGTGAATATTATCGACCATGGAGACCTAATTCCTCCCAGAATAGAGGAAGAGGAGAGACTTCTCATCACCAAGCTCCAATATCAAATAAACAGACTTCTATTTTTTCCTCTGGCCGGGGACGTGGAGAAAATAATTCTACTTTTTCTATGGGTCGTGGAAGGGCCAATTCTGGTGGAAACTTTATGAACAGTTCTTTAATTCAGCCTCAATCATCGGGAGCCATTTCAGACAAGGGTGAAAATGGACCTCTGAAGTATAATCGGACAAAATTACTAGATGTTTACCGGATGATTGACATGAAATCATGTTGCAAGCTTTTGGATGGGTTTGTACAAGTTACTTCTCTTACACAGGAAGAACCCTTGGAGCCACTTGCACTTTGTACTCCAAATCCTGAAGAAATGGTAATTTTTACCATTGGCTCTGTAAATACTTCCTAGTTTCTTATACTTGATAATGATTTGACGCTCTTTGTTGTTTGACTAGGATGTTTTGGATGGAATTGATAAAGGGGAACTAGTAAGCAGTGGTGCTCCACAATTATCAAAGGAAGGACCTATTGGATGGAGCACTATAGAGTCCACTCCTTCAAGACGAGTCACAAGTGGTATTGACTTATCAAAGTTACTTCTGCATTTCTGTGCTCATTCTGGATAAATTTATTTATTTTATGGTTCTCTTCTCTGAGCAGGCAGCAGAGATGATGCATCACTGTCAGTAGAGGATACTAAAGATGACATTTCAAAAGCTGGTTATGAAAATCATGCAGAGAGAGAATATGCTGATAGAGAGGCATATCAGCAGTCCAACTCGAAACAACAAACCATTCAGGAATGTAAAGCAGATGACAAAATCAATGGAGAAGGTAATTGTTACTTGATTTTGCAGTTTGCTTTGAATTATTTGATCACCTGAAAATAATGTGATTTATAGACGACTTGGTCAACAACATTGGATACTTGTGTTTTATGTATAGGACTTGCTTTTTTTTTTCAAAATATTGTTAGTTACTTTCATCAGACGAAGTTATATATGTTCTTTTCACTCTTTTCAATTGTCTTTTGTTTGAGTTTCTTGGTATCATGGTGGTTGTTTTTGCATTTTGCCCACATGTATCTATATTTTCTAATATTCTTTGTGAGAAACTTACTTCACTTGAAAATTACATATGCCTGCGATCATTTTCTGCAGCTATCAGGGAAGTTACTGGTCCTCACAAAAAGGTTGGTGAAGCTCATACTGGTAGGCAATTTACAATGCAGGCAAATAATCCTGTCCATCCTGGCACTCCATGGCGGGCCCATTCACTTGGAGAGCAGGGCATTGATTGGAGAGAGATTCCAAGTGATATTAGGTCTAGAAACTCTGATCTTGAATGGACTAAGCCTCAGAAGAATCTAGAGAATCAGTGGGAAAGTAATTTTGTTAATCCATCATTCTCCAAAGATGAAGCAAAATGGAAAAGCAGTGAGAATTCCATAATGATGAGGCAGTCGTCTATAAGTCTTGATAAAGAACAAGTAGGCAAGAAACTCCCACCCCCCTCTCCTGAGAACCTAATTCTTTGCTACAAAGATCCTCAGGGTGAAATTCAAGGTCCCTTTTCTGGGGGCGATATAATTGGATGGTTTGAGGCTGGATATTTTGGCATAGATTTACAAGTTCGCCTTGCAACTGCACCAAAGGATGCACCCTTTTTATTACTTGGTGATGTTATGCCTCACTTACGAGCTAAGGCTAGACCACCCCCTGGTTTTGGCATGGCAAAGCAGAATGAGCTGGCAGATATGATGAAAAATGAACCAAGGCATAAATCTAGTTCAACAACAGAGGCGGAAAATAGATTCTTGGAGTCACTAATGTCTACAAATATAAGTAATTCATCTCAAGGTTGATATATATGCCTCTAATTCTTTATGATCCTTTATTTTACATATGTATAATTCTTATTGTCGTTTTTGTCCTTGCATTGCTAGGATATTTTTATTGGTGTCTTACCTTAAATTTGTTACATTGACACGATAGCTGTTCTCTTCTTTTCTGTCGTCGTCTTCTGGCTAATGGATTGTGTGGTTATGTGAAAATTGTAGGTTTGCCAGGATTTATTGGTAATAATACCGGAAATGTACCTCTATTGGGAGTTGATGGTGGGAATGATGCCCTCCTTTTGGCAAAGAGAATAGCACTCGAACGGCAGAGATCACTGCCCAATCCTTATTGGGCTGGCAGGGATACATCAACAATGGTATCAAGGCCAGAGATTCTATCTGAATCTTCACTCCTCCACCCAAAACTCACATCCTCAATGAATGAAAATCTGCATCAGCCTCCTCATTCTCAGAATACTGACTTGATGACCATCCTCCAAGGACTATCTGACCGGCCTGGCACTGGAATGAATAATACTGCAACTGGTTGGTCTAATTTTCCTATACAGGGTGGCCTGGACCCAGTTAAGGATACGATTGACGTGCATCAAGCTCAGAATATTCCTTCTGAAATTCATTTTGGTCAACAACAGAGTCTGCAGCCTCAGAATCTGTCCTCTTTAACAAACATGCTTGGCCAAGCTGTAGATAATCCATCTGGTCTTTTGGCAGCCGAGAAGTTACTTGCCTCCGGTTTACCACAAGATCCACAATTGCTGAATATTTTGCAACATGGCCTGGACCCAGTTAAGGATAAGATTGAAGTGCATCAAGCTCAGAATTTTCCTTTTGAAATTCATTTTGGTCAACAACAGAGTCTGCAGCCACAGAACCTGTCCTCTCTAACAAACATGCCTAGCCAAGCTGTAGATCCATCTGGTCTTTTGGCAGCTGAGAAATTACTTGCCTCCGGTTTACCACAAGATCCACAATTGTTGAATATTTTGCAACAGCAGTACTTGTTGCAGTCACATTCCCAGACTCCTCTTCCAATGCAGCAGTTATCAATGCTAAATAAACTTTTGCTAATGAAGGAACAGCAGAAAGAGGAGGAGCACCAACAAATGTTGCGACAACAACAGTTACTTTCTCAGGTTCTTTCAGAGCATCACTTGAACCAGCAATTTGGTGAACCAACATTTGGGCATTTGCAAACAGCTCCATTACCTACAGTAAATGGGGGTCCTTGGCTGCAACCATCACAAGAATTGTTTCAGATTGGTTCTCCGCTGCCACCTTCAAACACTCAAGATGAGCATACTTCTATCAGCTTCATGAATTTGCCGTTACAAGTTACCCAGGATGTCAGTTATGTTGTTGATGCCAAAGTGTCTTCTCTTCATCCTGTCCATGGAGAATATGTGGACAGTTCTGATCTTCCCCAAAAAATTGACTCTCTCCATCAAAATGAATCCATGCTACCTTCATCTCTTACCGAAAGTGGAGATTTGCAAGGGGTCATGAACAAATCTTCAAATAAGTCTTCTGTTATACAGGAACCTGCCCAGGTTTCTAAATTTCGTGCTCCGGTTTTAAGGCAGCCATCAGAAGACATTTGGAGTAGCAAAGAAACAGAAACGTTGGCAGCATCTGAGGCAACTGCTGATCCTATGCATCCCGAATCTAATGGAAACTCTGTTGCTGTAGCGTCAACTGATGTTTCTGCCACTGAAATCTTAAAGCTTGAGAATGCTACTGGTTTGGAGGTTCAAGTGGATGAATCTCATAATGAGATGCAGGGCAAAAAAGAATTATCTGTTGATGAACTTTCTTCTGTGGCACAAGTGAAGAATGAACTTCGTGAGTCAAGAAAAACTGAGAAGAAATCCAAAAAACATAAATTAGCCAAGTTGAACAACTCTTCTGAACAAGCAAAAGGAGTGTCAAAGGGATCCACTTTACAGCAATCAAAGCAACTGGAAGCAAAAGGGTTAAATTTTGGTCACACCAACGTGGCATCCACCGATGGAAGAGGAATAAATGTTTGTGGGACGCCGCCACTGAAGACGAAAAACAACAAGTCTGGCATTTCTTCTGAAATAATGGATTCCCAACAATTGAAAGGTGCATTGCCTACAAGTATGCAAATAAATCATATTGAAACAACTGAAGGCAAGAGTGGGCCAAAGCTCACTGAGCCTGTCACATTGCAGCATGCACTAATACAACCAGGCCAAAGAGCTTGGAAACCTGCTCCTGGTTTCAAACCAAAATCTTTGTTGGAAATTCAACTGGAAGAGCAGAAGGCACAGGAAGAATTGACTGTTTCTGAAATAACAACCACTGTCGATTCCATGAGCTTGTCTACTCGGATGGGAGTTGCTGCAAATTTAGACCCTAAAATTTCTAGAGAAAACCAAAGAGATGCTACTGAATTGACTGTGAATAAACCAGAAGTTTCACCAAGTTCAAAGAGCAAGAAAAACCAACTACATGATATTTTGGCGGAAGATGTTCTGGCAAATTCTGAGTTTAGAGAGATAGAGGCGGCAGAAAATATAACTAGCTCAACTAACCGACAGGTTAAAACTGCAAATGTGGACTCTATTGATGATGGCAACTTCATTGAGGCAAAAGACACAAAAAAGAGTCGTAAAAAATCGGCCAAGGCAAAGGGTACTGGAGCTAAGGTTGTAGTGCCCAGTAGTTCTGCTGAGATACCTATCAGTGTCATTTCCCTTGAGAAAGGTAAAAAGTCCCATCCCATGCAACAGGAAAAAGAAGTTTTTCCTGTGATTCCATCAGGTCCTTCTTTGGGAGATTTTGTCCTTTGGAAGGGAGAGCCAGCAAACCATTCGCCTTCACCAGCATGGTCTACAGATGTCAAGAAGGCTCTGAAACCCACTTCACTGAGGGACATTTTGAAAGAGCAGGAGAAGAATACTACAATCCAGCCTCAGAATCAATTACCAATTCCACAAAAGCCCCTGCCAAATCAAGCTGGCCATGGGATTGGTTCTTCATGGTCCCTGTCTACCTCTCCCGCCAAGACTGCTACTCCAATTCAGATCAAAACCAAATCTACTTCTCAGCCAAAACATAAGCAGGATGATGATCTATTTTGGGGTCCAATTGATCAATCCAAACAAGAGACTGAGCAGTATGATCTGTATCTTTTGCGTATATTACCGTTATGTCTTTCTTCTTGTTGCTTGAAATTGAAATTATTCCCCTCCTAAATGGATGACTTTTTGTAAGCAGGTCTGAGTTCCCACATCTTGCAAGTGAAGGCAGTCGGGGGACCAAAAACACTCCGATCAAAGCAACTCCTGTTGGTTCATTAGGCCGACAGAAGTCAGGGAATAGGAGGACTGCTGATCGTTCTCTTTCGTCCTTGTCCGTTTCTGCTCAGTCATCGCATCGAGGAAAGAAAGATGCACCGAGCAAACATTCAGGTAAAGAACTGTTAGATTGTTAATGTATTCTTATATACGTGGTTGTATCATCCTATATGTTTTTATTCTTTTGCAGAGGCCATGGACTTCAGAGATTGGTGTCAAAGTGAGTTAGTTAGACTTATTGGGTCTAAAGGTAGGTTTTACTTGTTTATTTACATTTTCAATTAATTTGGTTTCCTACAATTTGTCACGAGTGAAATGAACCAAGTGCCATCCCAACATTTACTTGAAACACGTTATGACCTTACAAGTTGCATCTTTGCGTCTAAAGAACGGGACGCAAGCATGTTTCCTTGTGTTAAATTTCAAAATATGTCACTAAATATACTAGTTCATTTCGTATAGTTAATTGCTGTTTGACTGTTAAAGCTTGATCTTCAAAAAGTTTTTCCTTTGATTTTATGTTATGCTTCTGTAGACACAAGCTTTTTAGAGTTCTGCTTGAAGCAATCCAGATCAGAGGCCGAGACACTTTTGATAGAAAACCTTGGTTCCTTCGACCCTGATTACGAGTTCATTGACAAATTCCTAAACTATAAAGAGTTGTTGCCAGCAGATGTACTTGAAATCGCCTTCCAAATTCGGAATGATCAGAAGGTGACCGGATTAGTTGCTCGAGACATGAATGTCGACAATGCATGCACTGATGATTCTGACCGAAAGGTTGCTGATGGGGCAGATGGGTCCTCAATGGGAGGAGGCAAGAAGAAAGGAAAGAAAGGGAAGAAAGTTAGCACTTCAGTTTTGGGTTTCAATGTTGTCAGTAACAGGATCATGATGGGCGAGATCCAGTCGGTGGATGACTAGGACAGTTCTCGGTTTCGAGAGGTACTTGTAAATATCTAAATAGCTGAAAGAGCTGTAAATGTTTTTCTCTTAAAAGAGTTTTTGCTCCTTCAATGGGAAGGAGGCGGCGGCCGCAGCAGCAGCAGCAGCAGCAGTACTTATTGAATCTGCTCGTGCAATTTTGTTAGTGTATTCCAGGTGTTGGATTCCTGTGTTAAATTATTCACAGTATCAATCTAACCCTAATTTATGCCCCAAATCAGCTTATGCATGGAGTATTTTACCTGTTTTTAGTTCATTCAAATAAAAGAAAATCTGATAATCCCTCAAATTTGATATGATTTTTCAAGTCTTATGCGTTCTGATTTCTGTAAAACAAAAAGAAATTAGAAGGATAGGTCATTTTCAGGTGTCAAACCTGATGTTATTTCGTTATCAATTCATCAATTTGCTTCCACAAAAGGGGATTGAAAAATGGAAAACGACATAAAACTACTACAACCAATCACCAATTTCCACCTCTCATCGTGGACAAGCTAAATTCAATGATCGAAACCCACATATAAAGTCTACACGTACTTCCGGTGACAAATTATTCCACCGGAACCACAAAAACAAACCGAATGATCGGAGACACTGTCCTGCCAACTTGGAGAAAGAAGAGGACGTTTCACTGGACGGTGAAAACTACTACACTACACATCAGTGAAGAGTCATGTCATTGGGTTTGGCTATACTTACCACTCCCGCTTTCTTCTCCTTTTCATGGTCTCTTGTGCTCCTTTCCTTTCCATCCATCCTGTATTTTATGCACATCATGTCATGAGACCACAAATTTCATACTTCTGTGGATCACCGATATCAAATAACTTTTGACACAATCGGATCACGTCAAAATATAGAGCAGAATGATTGAGAAGAGTATCAAGATCGATCAAGAAATGCTTCATCAAGTCCTCTTTTTTTTCCCCCTTTTACGTTACAGACTTGCAATGAAACTAAGGAACCCAAGAGAAGAGAAATGAGTTTAATGGCTGATTTAGATAATTAAATTAAGACAACCAGAAAGATAATATGCAATTGAGAAGAGTTCACATCCACATGAACAGCATGCAGAAGAAAATAGAATCAGAAAAAGCATACGGAATTTATCATCTGCATAGAAATTTGTAGGAAAATAAAAAGATAACAACTTTAGGAACACAGAATCATCACCTTTACAGTTCGATAACCATGTTCATGGAAGGTGACTTTAAAATTTAGAATCAAAATTCCATAAAAAAAAAGTGAAACCGAAAATCAAAGACATGAATTGACCCCATCAACTCCATAACCAATGACACTCATAACCCATTTCCCAGAACTTGTTTAAGTAGAGAAGTTAGTTACTAACCATTGTTGCTCCAAAAGATAGTCTCTCGTGATTGATGGAGCGAAGAGACATCTTAGCTATCTCTGAAACAGCCTCGTTCCTCACAGCAGCTACTTCGCTTACCAAGGCCTCATAAGCAGCTTCAAAAGCCTCTTGCCAGAACCTAGGCAGTTTAGTATTCGAGCTGTGTGTGTACACATCCCACATACGCCTCACCACTTTTTCCTTCTCCTCCACTTCCTAACCACCCATAAACACAAAAGCTCAAGTCTTTACACATAAAGATTGAATCTTTACAATGAAAACAAACTCAAGATCTACGAGATCACAAGAACAGAGAGGCCGTACGAGGACATCGAGATCATCATGGATTGGGAAGTCAGGGTCTTCTGAGAGATGCGTGAGATTACCCGTGGACCATTTGAGAGTAACAGAGCCGGTGACCATGGACCATAGTGCGAGAAGGAGAATAGCAGTCAATACCCAGAACTTGTAGCCATTTTTAGTGAAGGAAAAGCTGCTCTCTGAGCTCACTTTCTTTACACCTAAAGTGGCTGTTGCTGATGGAATTGATACGACTGCTGGTGCATCGTTTCCTCTCATTTTCCTGGGTTCTTGGTCTTGGTACGGTACTTTGTTTTGCAGAGGGAAGTGATCAGAGAGAATTGGAGAATTAAATGCAACTCTGTACTTAAAAAGCAAGTTGGTAAAGTCATGGAACAGTTGGAGTTGTGTTTCGATATATAGTTAAAAGTCGTTTGACAGGATTAGCCAAAGTACCGACAGGAAGAAGGTTCGGGTAGTACGCGTAAATATGTTCACATTTCATAACTAATTTGACTTATTATTAAATTATATAATCCACTTGTCGAGGCTCCAGAGTTGAAAAGATCCGGCCGCGCGGTAATTCAGTCGGTAACTGAGAAGGAAAGTGAGTTCAAAATTTTGGGTTCGGGTCTTGGTAGTGATAATGTAGGGGTTTATTCAATGTGATGATTCTTTATGCGCACTAAATATTAGACCGTTTTTTTAAAAAGTTGACTAGAATCAGACCGTGATTTACCTCCCTCACACAATATCTAGCCGGAGTGTGAAGGTGCCTAAGATGGGCGTTCCACCTTTTGAGTCCAAGAGTTGAAAAGATCCAATAATACATATTCTTATCATTTTTTATGCTAATAATTTATAAATTATATATTTTAAATAAATTAGTTGGTTGATTTAATGGTTTAAAATTAAATAAAATTTTGAAAATGTAAATTAAATATAACTGATATTTATTAATTTTAATTTCTTTGTTTTTTTCCAATCTTTTTTATACATTTTAAATTTATAATTTTTTATTAAATCTCAAAACAAATGCTTACTCTACCAAATTTATAATTGAAAGTTTAAAATTAGTACACATGATAATTTATAAATTACATATTTTAAATTAATTAATTTTTTAAGTTAATGATTTAAAAATTAAATTAACATTTATAAATTTTAGTTTCTTTATTTTTTACCAATTATCATCTTAAAATTTTTTAATTATTTACAATATTTTTAAAATTGGAAGCTTATTCTACCAAATTTACAATTTCTTGTAGACTCTCGAGTCTCGAGAAAGAAGATTACTCCACTAATTGAACCTTCTCCACCAAATCTATCACTTCTTGTAGACTCTCGAGACAGAAGCTTACTCCACCATTTGAACCATAAAATCATAAATCGATTGAGTTATTCATGATCAATCTATAGTCGATAATGCTCAAATTTAGTATATATTTAACTATTTATTCGATTTAAATATTTATTTTTAGAATTTATATAATATTATTTAACTTTTTATATGTTTTAATATTTATTTTCGATATTAATTTACTTATGTTATAATCTATATAAAAAAATGTGGTTAGATATATTTTCATTATGTTTCATGTGATTTAAAATTATATAATAATCAATATATTGTACTTTGCATGTTGTTTAGTATACTTTAAATAATATTTATATGCAAAAATAATTTTTATTACAAAATAAAATATAGATAAAATTAAAAGTACTTTTTATTTTTATGTTGCTAAACAGTTTACTATACGAAACTCTTTCAATAAAGTTATTTTTTAAATAGCAACCAAAAAATCAATTGACTTTTTGGAAAAGTTCTTCTTAAAAAAGCTCTACAGTAAAAAGTTCTACTGGCATAAGTCCAACTAAGCAGGGCTTACTCCTATCTTGTAGAAGATCATAGTGATATATAGAATTATAGATGCAATTTTTAAGGAGCTAATGGAATAATTTTCTTTAGGAAGCAATGTATTGCTGTCAAAATTACAAGCAGATAATACATTTCTATAGATCCTTTAAATGCAAATCAAGGTTTTGCAATGGCAGAACAAATAATCAGTTAAGAAGTCAGAAGAAACCAATGAAATCTATGTGCCAAATCCTTGTCATGAACAGAATCATAACATAATGAGCCAAAACTGAAACAAAGTGGCATCGGATAATAAGCGAAGTTAAGAACCCAACACATCTTATTCAGTTTGTAGGATAAAAAGATGATCGTCACTTGCCACCTAATGGATTTAGACCACAAAAGGACTCAACCTTTTGTGTGTGTGTGTGTGACTAAGTCCATTTGACTCCAAAGCAATAAGCGAAAAGATAATGCAATGGGTGTTAAGATTTTAGAAAAAAAAAAATTTAACCAAAAAAATAGAATAAAAAAGAGACAATGTAAGGGGCAATTTATCGATAAGTTGCATTTTACGTTTACGTTGAAGGCCTAAATATATAAGCAATGAAATAACAAACTTAGCTAATATCTAGATAAAGATAAGCAAACAAATCAAAAATATAAAAGTTTAAATCCTAACAGATAATAACTTTATCTTAATAGATAAAATTTTATCTTTTAATAAATAACATATCTTATTTTTATTGTTTTCCAAATTTTATCTTTAAACAAAAACTTTATTTTTAACAACTTTAAATCATTCTCTAACATTCTTTCTTAATTCAAATTTGTGAGACTTTTTAAATTTGATGATGGACTTCCCATCACCCTTCAATAGTTGCAGCACATCTCTCTGCAATTCTTTTCTTTGGAGCACTTCTCTCTATTCTTTAACATGAGCACTTCTCTCATCACTTATCTCTAAAGAGTATTTCTCGATACGTCTTGGTGCATTTCTCACCAACTAGAAGATATTGTCTTCTTCAATCACTTGCATTATATTTGTTTATACTTTATTTTTAAACTTGCAATCCGTTTTCATAATGCATGAGACTTCCCTTTATGCCAGCATTCTCTCTCTTTATGACCAAACTTCTTGCAATGGCTACATTGAGAAAAGTTTCCTTTCTTTTGATAAAATCTTTGCTAAATAAGCTCTCTCCACCATCTTTTCACTCTCTTGAGCTCTTATTGCCCTTCTTTATTTTTGAGCTTGTAGAACATTAATTACTCATAGGTCCCTCAAGATCTTTGAGAGCTCTGATATCATGTCGGATTTTAGAACCAAAATTTAACCAAAAAAATAGAATAAAAAATAGATAATGTAAGAGGCAATTTATTGATGAGTTGCACTTTATATTGACATTGAAGGCCTAAATATATAAGCAATGAAATAACAAATTTAGCTAATATCTAGATAAAGATTAAGCAAAAAAATCAAAAATTTAAAAATTTAAACCCTAATAGATAATAATTTTATCTTAATAGATAAAATTTTATCCTTTAACAAATAACATATCTTATTTTTACTACTTTCCAAATTTTATTTTTAAACAAAGACTTCATTTTTTACAACTTTGAATCATTCTCCGACCATGGGCTGGTAAGCCAACCTTAATAAACTAACTATATGCATCTGTTTTATCTCCTTTAGCGCCTCAAAATCTGCCATAACAGGAGTAGGTAAACAAATGCAAAACTCAAACGCATATGAACCCAAAGACCCAGATAAGCAAACACATCTTTTCTAGTACTTTAACACTCAAAGATTCAAACTTTGTGTTTCCCATGAATCATATCCAATACAGGAACCAAACCAGAAACAAACATTTCTCATGAAATAGAAAGATCCCAACTTTGTGTTTCGTATAGAGCTTATCGATTCGAATTTAAGGAAGCGATGAATACTGGAGGGAACCCGGAGGAAAGTTTAAAGCGGCTCAAAGAATAAAGCAGTGTACTGCGCTTAAATCGGGGTTTTCAACTGAACTAGGGTTTTGTATGTATTTGCAATTTGATTCTGGTTTACAGGCAAGAGTGGCGGATTAGGCCTTTGGCCACATCATTGCAATATAAAATGTATCAACATTAAAAATTAGGAAAATAATTTAAAAAACTCAATAAATTCAACCGATTTAATCGTAAAAATTTTAATAGTTTAATTTTTAACTTTCTGATTAGATTTACTTTAATAATTTTTGTTGTTAAAAACTAATCAGTTTATTAATTAACTTGTCAATTTTCGTAAATTAATAAGTTCTTATCAATTAAAATAAATCAATTAATTTTTATTTAAGAATCTTTTTTCAATTAAATTTCAAATTCTTCGAAAGATAAGGACATCTCTTTCAATCATATTTTAAAATTTTAATTTTATTCGATCTTTAACTGATTTTATGACAATTTAATATCGGTTAAAATTATCACAAAATTGAAATTGACTCGAGTGTACATGCAAAATTACATAAATAAAACAAAATTTGTTAGGATGATGATTGTGATTATTTTTATTGTTAGGCATCAAATAAATAAAGTTTTGGACCAAAACATGATACCTAAAGTCTAAATTTTATTGTCACAAAGGAACAACTTTTACCGGTTGCTCCAAGACTCTCCCTTTATATGTCTAGGTTCTTATAAATTGCATGTACGTTTCTTTTATAAATATAATGTTGGGCCTGTAAAAAAATATCTAAACAGTGTGGCTGGTTAATCACTCACACCAAAGCAATGATGTGACCTTGTACATTTATATCAATTGCCAGTACTACAATGCAGAAAATACTCAAAAGAAAGATACAAGAGATAGTGGCAATATCTATGCCTAGTTTACAAAGTCATAGCTAAAGAATAGGTACACGATATAACAGCACAAAACAGTAACAATATTGACTATTTCAACAGTCCCCCTCAATCTAAACTTGTAGAGATCAAGTTGAGATTGCGTCGAATAGCTGAGAATTGTCGAATAGGTAATGGTTTTGTGAAAATGTCTGCCGCCTGATCTTCAGAAGAGATAAACCTTATTTCCAATGCCTTCTGTGTCACTCTTTCATGCATGAAGTGAAAATCTACTTCAATGTGCTTCGTCCTTGCATGGAAGACTGGATTCGCCGATAAGTATGTACCCAAGTTGTCACACCACAACCGAGGAGGTTGTTGAAATAGTCAATATTGTTACTGTTTTGTGCTGATATATCGTGTACATATTCTTTAGCTATGACTCTGTAAACTAGGCATAGATATCGCCACTATCTCTTGTATCTTTCTTTTGAGTATTTTTCGCATTGTAGTACTGGTAATTGATATAAATATATAAGGTCACGTCACTGCTTTTGTGTGAGTGATTAACCAGCCACACTGTTTACATATCTTTTTACATGGTATCAGAGCCATTCCTCTCTACACGAAAATGTCCAATGTCAATTCATCTTCCTCATCTATTTTGTCCTCTTCCTCCTCCCCCACCTCTACTTGTCCTGGACTACTACCAACTCCATCTTTTGAGGCTCTTATCAACGTCAAATTGATAAGGGACAACTATCTTCTTTGGAAGGCTGAGTTCCTGCCTTACCTCCAGAGCCAGCAGCTCCTTGGCTACATAAATGGCTCAGTTCAATGCCATGCCAAGACGATCACCACAACCAAAAAGACAGGTGTGAAGCAAAGCACCAACCCAGCGTATCAAGTGTGGCTGCAACAAGACCAACTTGTGTTGAGTGCTCTTCTGTCTTCACTCACTGAAGAAGTCTTGGCCCAAGTTTTATTTCTTACTACATCTTTTGAAGTATGGCAGGCTCTAGAGCGTATGTTCTCATCTTGTTCCAAGGCACGAATGATGCAACTATGCCTCCAACTATCTACTATCCAAAAAGGTGATATGTCAATTACAGACTATTTTCATAAAGTGAAAATTTTAGCTGACACCTTGGCTGCCATAGGCAAGCCTTTAGAAGATGATGAAATCATCACTTTATATGCTAGATGGATTAGATTCTGCTTTTGATGCTCTTGTAACTTCAGTTACAACAAGAACAGACCAGCTCTCCCTGAATGATCTTTATGCGCATATGTTGAGTTATGAAATGCGCATGGAGCATCATAACATGGCCCTTCAAGTCTCAGGGTCATTTGCAAACCATGTATCCCATTTTTCAAACAACAATGGTAGAGGGGGATACCCAAGAAGAGGCAAAGGAGGAGGAGGCATAGGGAGGTCTCAAATGAACTCGCCTGGAAATAATCAAGGAGGAAGTAGGCCAGTTTGTCAAGTCTGCAGAAACCCAGGTCATGAAGCATTGAAATTTTACCATCGCTTTGATCACTCCTATCAAGTCGATGACATGAGAGTTGGTGTTGCTGCAATTTCTTCCCACTCTTATGATGCTGATCCAACCTGGTACACTGACACTGCTGCCAGAGATCACATTACAAGCGACCTCGGCAAATTGACGACTAAAGAGAATTACTACGGCAAAGATCAAGTTCAAACTGCTAGTGGTTCAGGTATAGATATTACTCATATTGGTCACTCTTGTTTACAAGCTCAGGCTAAAACTCTGAATCTTAACAATGTTCTTCATATTCTTGAGGTCTCTAGAGATCTTATTTTTGTTCATCGTTTAGCCGTTGACAACAATGTATTCTTTGAATTTCATCCCTTTCATTTCTTAATCAAGGATTGTATATCGAAGAAAATACTTCTTCAAGGCAGATGTGAAGATGGTTTGTATCCCATCAAACCAAGGAGCATTGCCATGTTTAAGAGGACCTTTCTCAGCATAAAACCTTCAGAAAAACTCTGGCACTGCAGGCTTGGACATTCGTCTTCAATCATTGATTAGAAAGCTCTGATACCATGTGAAAAAATATGTAAACAATGTGGCTGGTTAATCACTCACACAAAAGCAGTGATGTGACCTTGTATATTTATATCAATTGCCAGTACTATAAGGCAGAAAATACTCAAAAGAAAGATACAAGAGATAGTGGAGATATCTATGCCTAGTTTACAGATTCATAGGTAAAGAATAGGTACACGATATAACAGCACAAAACAATAACAATATTGACTATTTCAACAAGGCCACGGATAAATTAAGTGAAAATTAGTAAATCAAATGACACTCGAAGGATGACAAACTTGGGGAGTGCTAATTGAACTTTAGTGGGAATAAATAAAAACTTATAATCTTCTAATAAGATTTTTTTTTTGACATTGTAAGATTTTTATTTTAAACGGAAGAATTCGTAGTTACTATCATTTGGTTACGTACTAGCTAAACATCCGGATTGACACAATAGTCTGTAAATCACGCCAACTAGGTACTCCGAACTAGGTAAGTCTTGTACGACAGACTCGATCGAAAGAGCGTAAGATCTTCCAGTAAGATGGACATAAAATATCATTCAACATCTAAATGAAAAATTCTAAACATGAATTTTAACAATGCAGTTATTTTTTAATTAAAATATCAATAATTTCAAAAGAGAAAAGTGTGACATTTCATATGAATAAATGATAAATTATTATATTAAATGAGTGGAAATTGAATAATTTATAAATTAATAAAATATAATTACTATTAATTAGTTATTTTCGAGCTTATGATCTAATAAATTCAATGTGAATTTACTTTTTATGGTAGAATTTGATTCAATTGAATCCTAACATTAAAGATAATTTTATTTCGATAAGTTCTAAACATAATGTCTAGTTTTACAATGTTAAATCCAAAATTGTTGTTCCTGTATTGTTTTGTCCTGACGCTGAACCTTAAATTACATCAGACATTTAGTATATAGTTTTTATATTTAGTTCCTGATCCCAACAGCTACGAAGTCCGCACGAATGTTCGTTTAGTTGGACTTGTTTGCTTTAAGGGTACGGGATGAAAAGTGGCATAGCAGATATTTAATGGATGGATGAGATGTTAAGGTACAAAGTGGCATAACCAAGACGCAGGTGAGTTGATAAGGGGCTCTCTTGGCTTAAGTAAGATCGTGGGTTCGAACCTCCCTCATGTATGCAACCATTTAAAACTTGGAGCCAGAGCTTTGCCTTTCGCAAGGAACCTACCCGGCTCGAGCGAGGATTAGTCTGAGTGTGGAATGGCTTAAAAGTGTCTTCTCATAGTTGAGACTCGCCTAGAACACTCGTGGGCAACCCAAAAAAAATGGTACAAAGTGGCATTTGGAAAGTGGCACGGCAGATTTAGGGGTATCAATTGACTTTTTTCTTCGTACAGTTAAAATGCATGTGAACTGTGAGGATATTGATTCTTACAACGTTATAATTTTAATATTGAGATAATATTTTTAACGGTGTCTAATTTTAATTTTTTAATTTAGTACCTAATTTTAAAATATTTTAATTTGTTGACGAACCTTTTAAACTTCGTATAAATTTGGTTAAAATATTTGTTTTACTAATGTAATTAATAAATGTACATCCATGTGATATTTAATGGACAAACTTATACAAATCTTAAAAAATAATTACTAAATTGAAATTTTTAAAAATTTTGGTATTAAATTAAAACAATTTTAAAAGCCCAAAATGTTTAATTTATTATCTACTTTTAATCTAGATCAACAACAACATTAATTCAGAATTAAAAAATTACTGATTCAAGAATAATTGATTAAATTTTTTTTATATTAACTTATAGAGACTTTTATCTTGATAAAAACCTCAATGAAATTGTAACTGCAATTTTAATTATATTTTGACCCTATTTGGCAATCAACGAATTTTATTAGTAGTTAGTTGATTCTATCAGCAGTTAGCAGCGAATTATATCAGTTAATTTGCCCAGTGAATAACATCAAATATTTATTTAAAGATGTTTGGTAAAATTAGTTATTTAATATTAATTATTATGTGTAAAATGATTTATGAAGACGTGACTTTAATGATATATTGGATTATTATTATTATTATTATTATTATTATTATTATTACTACTACTACTACTACTATTTTCTTTTTCCATATTAATCAAGTTGAAGTTGAGGGTACTAGTCTTTGGTTAAGGAAAAGAAATAATAAAAAGTGACAGCTTGAGTAATTTGTAATAATTTTTAGGCAAAATCATCATTTTGTCTTTTAATTTCTCAACTGTTGAAACAAAATGCTCCTTGTAGGAACATTTTTAAAAACAGCAGATTGAGTTCAATCCGCCAACTCAATTAGCTGATTATCAAACATGATTATTAGTAGCTTGATATAGTCAATCACCCAAACATCTCTCAATCTGTCAAAAACTAGTTGAACAATTATTTACCAAATAAGGCCTTTATCATATTATTTGAGGTATGCAACTTACAAATTATTACATATATTTACTTATTTAGATTTAAGTTCCTTTTGATTTGGGTTGAAAGAATAGTGGCGTTGGTATGAAATTGGAGCCTAAGACATTTTTGCATCAAATGATATATTGGATTTGAATTAAACCCTATCTCTTGATATATTATATAATTTATTTAATATAAATAATTTGTGAATTATTAAATACAATGAAGACGACATGAAATATTATCGAATTATGTAAGGACTAGCCTGAAAACGACACTAACATAATATCAATTTTCATATTTTAGTCTCAACTTAATTTGTTATTTTGCTTCAAAATATTCCAATTAGGAATTTGCAATATTAGATGCTTAGATTCAGAATTTTGACTTAAAACGCATTTTAAACTTCAACGATTACAACAAAATATAGAACAAATTCTAACGTTTTAAAACATTCAAATTGAATTTCGATGTTTCCAAATCATTCAAAACATTTTCTACGTGAATGGAAAATTTAACCAAATTAATTCTTTCTCAGTTAAGTGCAACTTTAATATTGACATGAAATTATTTTTTATTTTTAACTAAAAAATAAGTCTCAATGTCACATAACAAGTAAAACTTATTGTCTAAAATATATAAATATGGATCTCATTGTCACGTGAAAAGTGAAACTCACTATCTGAAATATATAAACAGTGGCCTCTGCTGCCATGTGACTATGAGACTTACATTATGATTAAAATTTTATTTAAAAAATATATAAGTAATATTATTTCAGCATTAACGTGACATTTAACTAACAGATAGTTAACTCCGTCAAATTTTTCGTCCATTTAAGATATATTCTAAACGTTTTGAAAACGTCATAGCACAATTTAAACGCCTAAAAAGTGATAGTTTAATTTGTATTATGTTGTAAACGTAGTTTGGACTTTACACCAATCTAAATTTGTTTGTCCCTTTTCTTTTTGATTTTGTCAAAGTTGGGAAGAAAAAACAAAAGAAGAGGTTTTCTGACAGTTTTAGTTACCATTATTTTAGCCATTTTAAATAAATGAGACATTGTCACGTATAACAAGTCTGGTTGACAGCACACCTTCGAGTTGTTTAATATTAGACTTTTTCAAGGTTTAGTTGATGTTCATGTATAGCTTGCTTGCTTTACTAGAACATCTTAATTAGTTTAAGGATGAGAAATTAGTTTGGACTTTGATTTATAATCAATAGTAATATCTCATTATAAATTCCGCTAAGATGCGGAATCAGAGAAGGCACAATAATACACATCTTTATTCTTAATTAGTATAGAGATTATTTTCGAAAGACTTTAAAAAAAACTTTGAAAACTATTTGAAGAATATAAAAGACAAACATGTAAACAAATAATTGTGCTGAAAATAATTGATAGAATAAAATAAGAATAAGGAAATTCAAAATCAAAATAAAATCCTAGTAAATATTAAAATCATGATAAAAATTTAAAATTTCAAATGTTAAATTTAAATTATTAAGAAGAAAGTACTATAAAAGTATTTAGGCTAAATACAAGACACAAGAATTGAAGAAACGGTCGGAAAGACTTATGGATAAAGAGAGTGAACTCTTTATGTAGGATCTTTTACTCTTGTCTTAGGTTGCCAAAGTTTTGTATTAAGGGTCAAGTCTTCGGTAAGCTTTAGTAGAGTAATATTGACAACGCGTCGTAACGCTAGTCAAAATAAAATAACTAGACTATTACTATATCAGTGGCGAGTCTAGGTCGATCCCACCGAAAGTGTATCTAAAGTTGTTGAAATGAAATTAATCGGTGTTTAAGTTTTGGTGGACATTTTGGATTTAGAAAATAAGAAAATAAAATGAAACTAGACTAATAAAATAAATTAAAGAAAAAATGCGAAAAAATAAAAGTGGAGAATTCGGTACAGACCCGATTCTTTGGCTTAATCTCGATCAACACCCTAATTAATTTAATTGATTTGTTGTTCTCTAATCTCTCCTAACAATTATTAATCATGGGTTGATAATTAACCCGAATTTTCTCTTAGGTAATGTTTAATCAAGATCCGGTCATTAATTAAACTAACCACCGAATAACCTAGGATACAATCTCTAGTTTTAATTAGGCAGTAGCATTACGAATTAGCAGAACCGATTAATCAAGACAATAATCACATACGATGTGTCATTTAACCTAGGTCATGTTATGCCTAATGATTACGAATCATTAGTCGCTACACTTGAATTTCAACGTAACAATTACAGATTATATCGAAATTCTAGCAATAAGTTTGCAATTAAACGATTTAATGAACACATTAAAATCATCCTTTCACAATATCCAATGGGTTCATACATAAATAACCGAACAATAAAGAAAATCTGATTATCCATACACAAAACTCAAATCAATTAATTTAGGATAACATAATCAATTCCTAATGAGATAAA